>JAJLWX010000004.1:600000-902557 GCA_030570975.1 Yamadazyma songkhlaensis | reverse complement strand
ACAGAATGATGTCGCGACCTCCAAATGGAACGCGCGCGTGTCGTTTGGAACAGAACTCATAGTAATTGCTAGAAATAAAATTTTTATCTTACACTGAGACATGAAATAGCGTTCATTGATGATTGATTAGGGTTAAGATTGAATGAAGTTTTGCTTGTTTATCTTTTTTTTCGAATTTTGTGAAATTCACAACATATATTAATTATCTTACGCATTTGATATTTTTGAGAATTGTTTGTTAAGCATTTTTAGTGCACCCCTGACTATTTCACTTCTTCCAATTATATTGTTTTGTTTAAGGATTGTGCTTTACATCAGAAGGGTTGTTTTTCTTCTATTGTTTTTTGAATCGTTTTTGTTCAAGGTGAGCGCCGTGTTTGCGCTTCCCATGGATGATCAACCTATCCCATTTGTAGGCTTCTTTGTTTTCGGCTTCAAAAATAAGTTGAACCTCCACGGGATCACAAATCTTCTGGGCCCCAGTCTCTTTATCATAACTTGCATGATAATGTTTGATAATAGCCTTAATGAACGCGATTCTAGGTCTTCCTAATTGATAATGAAGCATATCAGACATGGTCTTAGAATGCATCCAATCCATTAACTTGATAACTTGAACTGGAAATCTGTAATAATAATAATCGTCCATTTCTAACTTGCTCTTACAACTTGTGAACCATTTATGAATCTTAGCTATTGCCATTTCTTCGAACTATTTTCTGAGATATTCGTCAAGGTCTGAAATATTGTCAAGTTTTATAACCGAATGATGGATAATCAAACCCCTGGTTTTAATTAAATGTATCAATTCCATTTCAACTTTAGCAAAAATTCTTTCACTTTCATTCATATCAACGTATTCATTGAAATTTCTTGGTTCTTTACAGAACTCAAATAATGAAATATCATACATATACCTCCAGTGAATCAAATCTGAAACTGCAAAATAGTACTCTAAATTCTTTTCTCTAATGTTCAGAAATTTACGATTGGTAACTTCATCTATCAAACATCCAAATAACTTGAGATAACGCTCAATAATATCAAAAGCGGCAGTAGATAAAACACTTTCACTCATCTTTTCAATCCTAAATTTGTGATTGTTAATTTATCAGTATTTAAAATATTTATTTCTGTATATTTGCTAATTCTAATTTCAAGTAAAATAATTGGTTTTTATAGCTTTGAAAGAGAAATTCCAATCCCTCAAAATTACTAGTCAAACCCCTTATCTAATCATTTTTGTTTCGTAAATGTTTCGGGTGTTTCAGATTAATTTCCATCATCCCGAATGGGTAATTTTTTGTGGTAATTTTTTACCACCTAATTATGAGTTTCGCACGTCCTTACAGAATCATAGTCTAAGCAATATCCAGAGACAAATCAGTGACAACATCTTATATCTGGTTGATATTACAGTGATTGCCATGTGATTTTGTATGATAATGTTGTCTAACCGAAGCTCCTTCTTATTTGCTTGTTGAGAGTTTATTGGTTAGATTTTTTAATCATAAGATAGATTGCATTCTTCATGTTATAGGGATTATCTCATAAAGAATTTGCTGCAATCAACTACATCCCAGAATGAATCAAGTAACAAAAACACCATTCATGTTGTATCACAATAGGATTGCTAATTTTGCATCCTAGAGGGTTCTTTTGCTGGCGCTTTTAATTATTTCTTTGCGTACTTAAGATTAAACCACAAATAAATACCTTTCCATAATCCATACATGAATAAACAGATAGTTCAATTCATCCCAAGTATGAATGTTGATGACGTGAATAAGGCTGTTGAATTGTCTAACGCCGAAGCAGATATTTGTCCAAACGAAACCGACAAGACATCAAAAAAACCATTGTTTTCCTTCGAAACTTTCAAGAATACTGCACCCTTACCTTTTGGACAAAGCATTAATTCTATAAAACAAGAGGTAAATAGTGAAGGAAAGGAGAATTCTCCCCCATCTTTTCCATCAGCTTTGTTTCAATTTCAAAAACTGAATGAAGTAACCCCACGTAGCCTGCTTGAACAGCCAAGCCAATTAGATAATTACTGGAATGAGAGGACTGATTTTGGAAGGCTCATCATGATGAACAATTCCAATGTTTCACGGACCTTATCTCCCGCTGCATTGAAGAAATCTTTGCAATCTAAAATTAACAAAAAAGGGAATCAAAAACCGATAAAGAAATTGAAAAAAGAAGAGGAATACACTTCAAAAAAATCAGGGGATTTGCCTAATACATTCAACTCAGGTACTATGAACAATAAAGATTTGAACAAAATTTATAGTAGAATTGTTAGAAGTCAAGAATTAATTTTGGCCAGATTATCGGTGCTTGATCTGCAAATAAGGGATACTTGCTCTTCCTTTTTTAACGAGTTAGGAGGTATTAAGGATATGGTAGAGATAAACAACATGACTTTGGGAGAAATAGATTCCAAAGTTGATAATCTCTCCAGAGATATCCATGAATCCAAGAGTGACACCTCTAAGATACAGTATCAAAAAGCCAGGAAACTCCTTGACGAGATCTTTGACGAAGGGCCTTCCGAAAAGTCTCTTATAGAGTAATTTGAAGAGAGGATTCACTTAGCTTCTTTGTTTAGCAGAATAAATGCAAAAACCAGAAAAACATCATTTCGTGCCTCGTATTCGCATTCTACAGGATACTCTATTCCCACACCATTCGTAGCCAACCTGAAAGAAAAATATGAAACAATTAAGGTTGCGGTTGGTAAAATTACGAGATTTCAGGGGTCTCGAACCAATCTCATCTTTGTCTATCTGCGTCTTCTGGTCAAATTTCCTACGTACATATACGTGGATCAATACGTAGAAGCTGAAATAGTCTATTCAAATATACATCATCAAAATACGATACCTCTCCAGAAGAAATCGGTAGGTCTAGACAAATAGTAAATGTTCCAGGTCAAGTTTTAGGGGGTAAAATTTATTAAAAAATATTCATTAACTTTCTCGATCGGGTAAGATTAACCAACCTGCATATTATAACAAAGAGATGAAACAAATCTTGCATGAGTATTATATATCCGAAACAAGATATAAGGGTCAACAGGGGTCCTTCAATTCTTTTGAAAATAAAGCATTAGTTGTTGAATAGAGCTATTCAGAACTTTAATAGATCTTTTCCACTTTAATCTTCAAAGAAAAAACAGCCTAAATGGGAAGTGAATTTCCTTTAGGAACATTTGGTAATATCGTTGACAAAGTTAAAAGTAATCCAAAAACTGGTAAGGATTTCTTCGTTGATATGGAGAGTTGGGAGTTATACGAAGACTTTATTGATTTAGAAATGAAGTTGAATGGTCATTTGGGGTCTGGAATTTCATCGATGGAAGTAATCAAGGACACAGGGAACTATAAATCATCAGACAGGGGATTTTCATCAATCGACAAAGACGCAATCAAAACTTTGAGTAAATATGCCATACCAGATTTGAAGTTTTCAAAATCAGAAGAAACTTTGGTCACTGAACAAGAAAATATATTTGAAGAATACCACCAATCGATCATCATCGATGAGCCATTTTTTGAAGCTGACCTGGAATCAGAATTGGGAGTTGATTACGAAACTCCTCCACCAGAGTTTGATTATTTCAATTTTGATAGTGTTTTAGAAACGTTTGAAAGTGATCTGGAAGACCAATCTCCTCATGATGTCTTACATGTTCATCACGAAAATGACTGTTACCAGGGCACAGCTACAATTGAAGAGCTCATAGACGACGAGGAAGGTGAGAGCTCAGATTCTTCAGTAGATCTGGTTCCTCACATCGGCAAAATTATACAATTCAAGAATTCAAAGTTCACCCCACCAACAGAAGAGTTTTTGAAAATTTCAGAAGTGATTATTGAAAAATTTATTGATGAGGTTTACACTTATCATAAATATGGATGTTCTCATTGCAATGGAGAATTTGAAAACTTGTACCAATTAATACGTCATTACGAAAAGGAAAATTTTTTAGATCAGTTGAAATTCAAATGTGTTATAAGAAATTGTCCATTTCATTCAATTGGATTCCGGAAGAAATTAGACGTTAGAAGGCACATCATAGCAGAACATTATAACAACAAAACTAGAAATATTAGTGACTTTCATGGAGACGAAATAGACTTCATGAAACGGTTGCTTTATTTTTGCAAAGAATGTGAAAAAGCCTTCTACAGAAATGATACTTTGAAGAGACACGAAAAACATGTTCATCGAAGACTTCGTTCGAGGAGGAAACCCCGTGTTTGATGAAGAATTTTTGTTAAGTGAGATTCCTGTTGGTTCTATCTTTAGTTATCCTGTAATCAAATGAGATGATTATGCAAAAGCTCTTAATCCTGTTAGTAATACGAGGAGAATTTTTCGGAGTACTTATAGTTGAATGCCCTCATCGCATTTTGCATAGAGATGGTACAGCTTCATTACATTACATTCAAGTAACACAAATAGGGCCCGAAACACTCTCGAGGTTCCAGGGGTAATAAATGTTCAGAAAACCTCTTCTATCTCAAATGCAACTCTGAATGCACTGCGTTTAAGACAAGCCGTTCCAGAAACTAGGAATGATTAGGCAGCTATTTGCCAATGCCCACTTGTGATATTCACACCTGGTGATATGTCAGCAAATACTCTCTGAATCTGATATCATTCCATGAAATGTTGGTGATATCATTGCTTGCGCTTTTTCGTATTATTAAGCAAAGTGCCTATAAAAGATGCGGGTTTTCCACCTTGATCAATAATGTCTAAAGTATTTATAACAGGAGCCACCGGTTACATTGGAGGTGAAGTCTTATATCAATTATTGAAACAAAACACTGATGTTAAGGTATATGCTGTCGTGAGATCTCAGGAAAAGGCTAATGATTTAGTCAAGAAAACTGGTGATAAGGTAATCCCAGTCATTGGAGATTTAGATGATCTTGAATTCTTATCTAAGCATGTCAGTGAATGTGATATTATCATCAACACCGCTAATGTTGATCATGTCCCTTCAGCACAAGCTATTTCTGACGTCTTAGTTGCCCTGAAAACTCCCAAAATTTTGATCCACACTTCAGGAACCTCAGTGATTGGAGATGAAATTGCTGAAAACAAACCATGTCCCAAAGTTTACTATGACGACAAATCAATTGATGACATCAACAACTTACCAATGGATCAAGCTCATAGACCAGTGGATAAAATTGTCTTAGATATTAATGAAAAGAATCCTATAATTAAAACTGCAATTGTTTGCCCGTCTACCATTTTCGGGGTCAGTAATGGGTATGGAAGAACCATTTCTATCCAAATTCCTTACATGATGACTTTGGCTATTCAGAATAAGAAAACATCAATCGTATATCATGGTAACTATATTTGGAGTCATGTTCATATCTCAGATTTAGGAGAATTATACCTCCTCATTATGAAAAAGTTCTTGGCTGGTGAAGACATTCCCCAAGGAAGAAAGGGATATTACTTCGGAGCTTATGCAGAAGAGAACGAAGTCGTCAAAGACAACGAACCATCATCAATTGAGCATACATGGAGGGATGTTGGTGAAAAAGTAAGTGAGATTTTATACGACCAAGGTTTGATTGATACACCCGAGGTCAATCAAGCCACTCCTGAGTATATTATCAAGATAAAACAAGGGGATGAATTTGCACCATACTTTTGGGGCCAAAACTCAAGAAGTAGAGGTAACAATGGTTACAAAATTGGATGGAAACCTAAGTATACTACATTAGAAGATTTCTATGGATCTTTCAAAGATGATGTCGAGGTTATCTTGAAAGAAGGAATGGCTGATAAAGAATTACCAAGACCTTCAAATAAATAAGTTCACTTTTCTTTGCAACTTCTCTCACCTCTATCTTCAACTTTTCGCAATCGCGTTAACTATGGATCCTACGTCTTTTGCCAGTATATTGGCAGGAGTGAAGCGTATGAGAGAGGAGTACGGCGATGATGACAGTCAGAAGAAAGAAGAAGGACAACAGGTACATCAGCAAGAAGTAGGGGAAGGAACTTCTTCATCAATAGAAAAACAGAGAGTTACAGAGGAAATACAGCAACCTCATGTTAACACCGCTACCCCAAGTCAGCCTATACCCAGCCAACCTATCACTAGTCAGCCTACCACCGAACAACCCGTAGCTAGTCAACCACCAGTCAACAAGCCCAGAGAGAGGAAGGAAAGGAAAGAGATCGATTCTGCAAGAATGAACCGAATACGAAGTGGTGTTCAGATGTACAGTCAAATTCAAGTATCTCCATCCCAAAAACAAAACCCTTTACTTCAGAGTGCTTTACTTAAACAGAAGCCAATCACATTCAACAAGGAGATTTTATCAGATTATTACATAAACCCCAATTTGCAGATCTTATTCTTATCACTCAAATATCATCAATTACATCCAGAATATGTTTGGAGAAGAATTAAGAAGTTGAACCAAGGATCTGTTGTAAGTACAAGACTGGATAACTCTTTGAAGATATTACTTACTGTCATAGATATAGAATCACCTCAAGATACTTTAAGGAAGCTTAATAGTATTTGTGTCAAACAAGACCTTACATTAATTATAGCTTGGTCCTTTGAACAAGCAGGTAATTATGTTGCCATGTTCAAAGAGAATGAATTATCAGCCAACAAGGTGAACCTTATCATCAAAGGTATAAAGAACAACGATTTCACCTCAAATATGATCAATACTTTAACGACGGTTAAGACCATTAATAAGACTGATAGCATAAACTTAATAGCGAACTACAAGAACTTTAAGACCATTGTTAAGTCAGATACCCACCAAATCCATGGGTTAGGTGAAAGAAAGCTTAAGAATTTGAAAAGTTCATTCCTGGAACCTTTCATCTTCAATAAAGAGGAGCGTACTAACGATATATGAAATATACATAAGACTATTTTGATCTAAATAATTTAAGCCTTTGCTTGAGCTTGCTCTTTCTCCATTTGAATAACTTTACTTCTCAATATCAATGTGATATTATTCAATACTTCATTCTTTTGTACTAAGATATCTTTCAATTTGGTTGAATCTTGAGTCAATTTATTGATCTTCTTTTCGAAGGAAGTTTTGGCATCTTCTGCATTTTTTTCGGCGTAATATCCCGTTCCTATGTCAACTAAGTATTTGGATCTGTCCTTTACTTGTCCTGGTAAATATAATGAAGAAGTCATAGGTACTAAGATATCATCATTCTTACTTGATTGCATTCCATTGATACTATTTATACAATCTTTTAATTTATTTTGAGCTGCTTGTAAAGCTTGTAAAGACTGAGTGAAATGGTTGATTTCATCTTCAGTACTTTTTCTTATTTCAACTAATTGTTGAGGTTGAAGTTGTGATAAGTCTATCCTCTGTGACATTTACTCAATTTTTCACTTCTCACTTTTTTTGTTAACTATGGGAAATGATGGAGGGTCCATTGCTAAAAGAAATGATATAATAAACTTATACAAGAAAGAAGCAGAGAGTAAGAGTAACTATGAAGATGATTTTACCGTTTATACGATTTGTAAAATGTCAAAAAAACTGCTCATAGACAAACCTATAGTCAGTGATTATAAGGGGAATATGTTCTTAAAAGAGGAGATACTTCGATTTTTGATAAGGAAAGGATATAAAACCGATGAAGAATTTGCACATATTAAGAATCTTGGAGATATTGTAGATTTAAAAGTTAAATTTGAAGGTGAAAAGTTAATTTGTCCAGTAACCAAAGCATCCAGAACCTTTATTTATTCCAGAAATTGTGGTTGCGTTGTAGATAGGAAGTCAATGGAGGATTTGATCAAAGAAGAAGTCCTTAGATGTCCCAACTGTGATGAATCTCTTGAAAAAATTGATTTGGTAGTTATTAATAACGATAAGATCAATGATATTAATTATGATGCATTGAAATCAAAAGGATTGAATCATGCTAAGAAACAAAAGAAATCCAAGAAGTCTAAAGTTGACTCCGAACTGAAGAAATCCACTTCAAATGATGGAAACCTCGAAAGAAAGCGGAAACTAGAAGAGGAACATTAAACAAAGATAATCCAATAATGATTTATGATAGATAAATAGAACCTAATAAATTTCATTTTATTACCTATATACACAGACCGAACATTAACTCTTTTGAATAATAGTAAACATGTTTATTCTTTATTTTGTTCATCGTTCTTTGGATCGAATTTTAATTTTTGTGAATTCATTCTAGCAAAATCAGAATTGGCATATAAGTTGAAAGACACAGAACCTAAACCAATAACACAAATACCAACCAATCCTAAGACGGTTGATCTGTGAATAATATCGGTAATTCTAACACCCAATGGAAGTTTTTGAGACATAATGAGATGATTTTTTTTCGCGGTAATATACATTTATAAGGACTATAGAATTGATACTAGATCAAATATTTTAACCAATTATTGTCAATAATCTCTGATTCCAAAAGGTTTGGGTTTTTGTAAACTATTTCTGGTAACCAAGATTTGTTATATAATCTGAAGATATTGACCAAATCTTGAGAATTATCTAATTTCATCAGTTCGTTTATGATATAATCTAATAAATCTTTAGATAATAAGTTTAAGTCAGATAAGTTATTGATGAAGACATTGGTGGATATTAAACCTTGAGAGTAATCATCTAATTGTTTTTCGAATTGTTCAACATCCATCAGACCAAGTGGTACTTCATCATCAGTTTTTAAGCTTTCTTCTGGTTTTTTGATCAAGGCATCATAATTAGCAGTATCAATATCAACAATAAATTGTCTTGGTTGAATGCCTCTTATGATAAATTTCTTCTTTTGAGTTGTTTCATCTAAAACAACAACCATAGCAGTTGCTTGAGGGAAAGCACCGCTGGTAACATTTTTAATAAAATCAACTGCTGGCATTAATGGTTGATTGACAATATCTTTATGATAAGTTTTGGAGAATTGTTTTTCATAAGCTTTCCACAAAGATAATTGAGTAACTTCACCGGGTTGAATCTTTCCTTCATTTATTGGATCAATTCCATTATCACTTAGTTCATGATTTATGAATGGTTTATAACAACATCTTAACCAAGTAGTAGCTCTTAAAGGTTCAGGAAATTTTGCTATGACACTATATAAATTTAAAGGTAATAAATTTGCTTCTACTGGGACATTTAAATTACTTGATCTTGGTACTAAACTACTTTGAATACTTGGTTTTGGTGAATTATTCAATGGTAGGTTCTCCAAGATTAAAATAGGTAATTTCTTGAATAAATTGTGTTTTATATCTTTCAAATTGATTAATTCTTTGAATCTTAAGAACTGTGAATCTTTTACTGATTTACTATTAGCATGTAAAGATTTGGAGAATAAGAATTCTTTAAAGAATAATAAAACAACCTCATTTAATTGATAATCATTGATTAACAAATAATTTGAAAACTTTATTAACACTTCGTCTGTGATAGCATTAATACAATTGTTACTGGTTTTGATTACTGGGGTACTTTCCTTATCTTTTCTCTTATTATCTTCCTCTGAATCATCTTTAATATATAATAAATGAGTCAAACAGCTTATAATATTGATGATTAAGTATTTATCATTAATGATTAATGATAATTTGGATAATATTTCAAATAATTGATCATGTTTGTGATTATCTACATAATAACAAGTCAAAATACTTAAGATATCAATCAAATAAATGAAAGATTCGTTCAATTCGTTCTTAAATTCATTCAATTTGAAGACATTTTCATATTTGGTAGAATAAAGAAATTCCGATAAAAACTTCAATGACATGGTTATATCTTTCTTTAAAACTTCGATTTGGGAGATAAATTGTTGATTATCTAAGTCTTGAATCAAATTTCTTATACTCAACAAAGAGTTACAACTTGAGATGAATAATTCAGAACTTAAATCATCATATTTACCTCCGTGGATTAAATGGTAAGGGATAAATGAATATCTTACCAACTCATTAGCCAAATACTCTTCGGTTTCGAATTTGATAGTTTCTGGTTTGTGACATGATTGTGTTGAGATAGCCATTAATGCCCAATCCACTTCACTTGGAATACGGGATTTTAAAGACATTACTATCCTTGTAGTTAACTGAATACCTTGATTTCCACTACCAAAAGCATTTGAGCTATTGGTTTGTGAAGTAGTATTGAATCTGTTGGGGATTGTTATAGATGTATAACTCATTTCAACACACGTCTGTTTGGAAATTTTCTCAGCGAGCGTAGATTGAGATCTAGAGATGGGAGAGATCTAAGAGTAGGGTAAGTTGGTGAGAGGCATGGGTGGAAAGGAGAGTGGTCGAAGAAGGGACTGATAAGGGGAATAACAAGGTGGGCTGAAGATTGAAGCTCTTCAAATAAAACAAAGGCGTAAGAATTCAGCATGTAGAATTTTAAACTCTCACAATTTATTCAGATGAGACAATCTGGGGAAGCGGCTCGAGGATATCGTTTTGATACTATTGGTATGTTCTAATGGTTGAATGAATGCCAGGACTTGAAAGAATTAGATTAAATACCCAGATTTAGGAACTATGCCACAAGATTGAAGTAGATGCACCAACTATCTTGACTGCCAACCTTCTTGACCAAGTCCCTTGACAATTCCTGATCAATTGCATTACGACCTTTCATACCTCTAACCACAAATTTTGACCCACTTCCAAAATCTGATGAACACTCAAGCTCCAGCATATATTATTCAAGAGCGACCATAACCACTACAGTCTCTCAATTTTCTATCCAAAGCCCAACACATTCCACAAGATTTCAAACCTTCAAACAGTCAAATTTAACTCCATTACCTCGTCCTACAACTCCATTCTCTGGTTGGTCAACCAGTTAAACCCATTAATCTCCTAAAGTCGTGCGCGTCCCAAACCGAAAGGCATCCTTATCAGCTCGTTTGAGAATTTTATCATCATTCATTCGTTATGAAGTTAACCAGTTTATTGTCAATTGCCATTGCTTGCAATTATACCAATGCCTGGTCCCTCAATCTCAACCAAATCTTGTTCAATGTCGAAGAACAACTCATTAAAGAAGAAAAATCCAATGTTTTTCAAGATTTAATGAAACAATTAGATAATCCAAAAGAAGGTGAGATGGATGAGATTGTTAATGCCTGGAATGACTTACAAAAACAATTCACTCAAAAGGAATTGCTCGAAAAAGTTAAAGCTTACGGTAAGAACTCAGTCAAGAAATTCAACAATGTTTTCAATGAAAAGAAGAAACATGAAGATTTTGAAACCTTAGCTAATGATAAATTCCAAGGTTACTCTTTAGATATTAAGAAAAACCACCCTGAAGCTTTAGGTTTAGATACTGTGGATCAATATACCGGTTATTTGAATGTTGACCAATTAGATAAACATTTCTTTTTCTGGTTCTTCGAAAGTAGAAATGACCCAGCTAATGACCCAGTCATTTTATGGTTAAATGGAGGTCCAGGATGTTCATCATCTACTGGATTATTCTTCGAATTGGGTCCATCAAGTATCAATTCAACCATTCAACCAGTTTATAATCCTTATTCATGGAACTCCAATGCTTCAGTTATCTTTTTAGATCAACCAGTTGGGGTTGGTTACAGTTATACTGGAGGTGAAGAAGTTAAAAATACTGCTACAGCTGCTAAAGATTTCTATGTATTTGTTGAATTATTTTTCCAAAAATTCCCCCAATTCAAGAATAATAAATTCCATATTGCTGGTGAAAGTTATGCTGGTCACTATATTCCAAATTTTGCTTCAGAAATCATCAATAATGCTGACAGATCATTCGAATTAACTTCTGTTTTAATTGGTAATGGTATCACTGATCCTTTGATTCAATATGATTACTATAAACCAATGGCATGTGGTGAAGGTGGTTATAAACCAGTTTTATCTGAAGAAGCTTGTGAAAAACTTGATGCTGATTATCCAAAATGTGCTGCTTTAACTAAATTATGTTACACTTTCCAAAATGCTTTAAGTTGTGTTCCAGCCACTGTTTATTGTGAACGTGAAATCTTCGGTCCATATCAAGAAACTGGATTAAATCCTTACGATATTAGAGTTAAATGTGATGATGAAGGTGGTGAATGCTATACTGGTATGACTTATGTTGAAGAATTCTTAAACAATGAATTTGTCATGCAATCAGTTGGAGCTGAAGTTGATATGTTCACTGGATGTGACGATAAAGTATTCAATAATTTCATTCTTGACGGTGATGAGATGAAACCTTTCCAACAATATGTTGCTGAATTATTAGAAAATGATGTTCCTGTCTTGTTATATGCTGGTGATAAAGATTTCATTTGTAATTGGTTAGGTAATCACGCTTGGTCAGATGCTTTAGATTACGAAGATCACGTTTCTTTTGAAGCTGATTCCTTAAAACCTTGGTACACCGAAGAAGGAAAATTAGCTGGTGAAGTTAAAAATTATAAGAAATTCACCTTCTTAAGAGTTTATGATGCTGGTCATATGGTTCCTTATGATCAACCTGAAAATTCTTTAGATATGGTCAACAGATGGATCGCAGGTGATTACTCATTTGGTTATTAGTATAGTTATATATTAAAAATGATTGTTTTCTTCATTACTCTGTCACTAAACGGAATCGTCATGATAAAGGAATCCATCCTTTGATGCAAATTCTCCAGCATATTTGATATATCT
Source organism: Yamadazyma songkhlaensis (assembly GCA_030570975.1). NCBI lineage: Eukaryota > Fungi > Ascomycota > Pichiomycetes > Serinales > Debaryomycetaceae > Yamadazyma > Yamadazyma songkhlaensis. The sequence continues at coordinate 889,839 of JAJLWX010000004.1, read as the reverse complement.
ATTATCATCTGGAGGTCTGGTCATATCTCCATTATTATTGATCATTGATTGAAGACTGATCAAAATACTCTCAATAGTACATGCTGGAGTCCAATCGTCACCTAGTAAGTTCAAACATATATGACCATTGGAATATATATGAGGATGGATCGGAATTTTATACGAGGTTTGACTCAGTTCTGATGATATGTCAATTGGATTGTCTGATGTACCTGATGAAACTTCCCCTGTGGATCGTGGGCCTACGACAAATTTAGCTTTCGGTGGCAGTACAGGATAATCCTTTACTATGACCACCACCAACTTATAAAATTTATCATCATATAATTCATTAGATATTTCAATTTCAAAGTCAAAATTCGTTAAGGTTTCATTATTGGTTAAGATCTTTATATTGGGTAATTGATTTTTGTTTAAGGATTTGAATTCCTTTAAAAGTCTTTTGTGAAAAGGATGCATAAGAAGTAAAGATTTCCGCGATAAGGCCCTCTCTTATCAATTTTGGTCGATTTTTGACAGGGAATTTGAAACTTATAAGGTCAATTGATAGAGATTTCTAACTTAAAAAGAACAAAATGAAAGTAGCCTGTGGTCAATTTACTGTATCATCGAATATTTCTCATAATTTCCAAATTATTAAGAAACTTATTACTAAATCAGTTCAATCAAATGTTGAGGTTCTTTTTTTACCTGAAGCTTCAGATTATCTTGCTAAGAATGCTGGTCATAGTTTTAGATTATCACAGAAAACCAATGAATTGTTAGTTAAACCTATTCAAGAAGAATTGAAGAGTTTGAATGCCAAGAACAATAAATTATCCATTTCTATTGGAATCCATGAACCTGATTTCAAGAACAATAAGACTATTAACAAGTTATTATGGATTGATGACGAAGGAAAGATTGTTCATGAATATTGTAAGATCCATTTATTTGATGTTAACATCAAAAACGGACCAATTCTAAAAGAATCCAATTCCGTCACACCAGGAAATAAGATCCTCCCACCATTCCCAAGTCCTGATCCAAACTTTAACATTGGATTTCAAATTTGTTATGATATCCGATTCCCTGAATTGAGTACCTTGTTATTCAAGAAAGGTGCTAACATCTTAACATTCCCCAGTGCTTTCACTGTTAAAACCGGAGAAAGCCATTGGAAAAATCTTGGTAGAACTAGAGCTATTGATAATCAAAGTTATGTTGTTATGGCCGCTCAATGCGGTGAACATCAATTGATCGATGAAGATGAACCTAATGGTGAAGAGATCAAAAGAATCAGTTATGGGAATTCCTTGATTATTGATCCTTGGGGTGATGTTTTAGTTGAAGGATTGAAATATAACGATGATTTACCTAAAGATGAAGATGGTGATTACCTTGAATTGTGTGTGGCCGATTTGGATTATGAAAGATTAACAAGTATTCGTGAAAACATGCCTTTGTTAAACCACAGAAGAGATGTTTACTCCTTAATTGAAAATTAGCTCTCAATATAGATTTTAGATTGACTACCAACACCGACAAGCTGGCTCCATTCCCCAACCTTCAAATCTCCTCTATTCATTAATCTCCTATTTGACCCAACAGTTAAATATACCTCACGTGACCGACGAATTTCCATGATTATTTCCTTTCTAATAAACCCCTCCCCTTTGTTAGTCATAAAAGAAAATACACAACCGCGCCTGTAGTACCGTCAGCGCTAGGGGTGGCGGGACACCAGGTTAGTCATAGCCCTAAGTTTTGGAGAAAAGGTGAGGGGAATTGGAAATTATTGGGAACACAAAAGAGGAGAAGATAAAAACGATAAACGATCGCGACCGGAAAAACTCTTATCGATATATTGATCCAGGAGTTTTAACACCCGTTTACTAGAACGAAACGTACATTGAATCACTTTTAAGTACTGGAAAGTACTCTATACTCTTTAGAATATTGAATAATACCATAAATTGAGTTTTAAGCCTCTTTTTATCCAAATTTTTCCTCAAAAGTTTACAGTTAGGGGTTCTCAATAATTGCTGCAAAAAATAGACCCAGACTCGCTCCCCTCAATCCAACATTTTTAACTATAAATACCACAGACATCCCTTGATTAATATTCAAACTTATCATGTTCAAACAATCAATTACTATTTTTCAACATGGGAAATTGAATGCAAATGTTTTGAAGAGCTTCAATAATTATAATTTCAAAGTCAACTTAAGAGATAAACCAGCATATAGAGATTTCTCAAATATCTTCGATAACTTTTTGAATATCCATCCTGATAACTTCAAAATCTTAATTGATTGTTACCCTGAAGTCTTATTCAGTGTTCCAAAAGATAAAAGATTATCAAAGATTTGTGTTCAAGATTTGAATTTAATCAATAACGAAAATTTTGAAAAATTGAAATTTAACGGACCTTTGATAATTGATAATAATAACCATTTGTTAGCAAATGATATTAACTCAATTGAAAGAATTTTACATAATTACGAATACAATTTGAATTACGAAATTGGTAATTCTAAAATTTTAAATGCTTTACCAGTACATCCACATGCTGCCGAATTTGCAGATTTATTCTGAATGATTTAATGATTAATAGTAACCCTAGGTTATGGAAAAAACAAAAATAGATTTATATACATCAACCGGTTTGACCTGGTCCCTCTAATTTACCCCCCTTCGCCGCTTATCTCTAATTGCTTATCGTATTTTTATCATGGAAGGGAGCGGTCCTATACAGGTCATAGAGATTAGGAAATAATAGGGTCTAGATCTTTTGTTGAACGTGGAACCTAAACGTTGAGAGGTGTGTAAATATGTTGGAGGGGTAGAAGCAGGAGGTGTTATCAAGAGGCAGGAGGTGCTTTCTACAAAAGGAAGCGTAGTGTTCGTATCAAGAAGTTAAACTTACATAGACTTATCTATTTGGCAATCAGAATCCCATCCTTTTGATAACATATTCTTGCGCAACTATACCTATAGAAACATTCAAACCATCTTTAATCCAATCTTTTACCCATTCTTTAGGATTTATATCGAACTCATTGAATTTTTCTGTCTCTTTATCTGCTAACCAACTATTCCAAATCAATGGGAATGCTTGAGTTTTTGTCTTAATAGTAATGTTATTAGTGATATCTTTCAAGATAATGATAAATTGGAATGATTTGTTATTTTGATCAATTGATATTTCATTTTCATCAATGATATCAGAAGTTTCAATCGAAATAGGGAGGATTGAAATGAACACATTAGATTTATTGATTAACTTCAATTTCTCATTCATTTCGGTATTTTCATTCTTTTCAAATTCTATAGCTTTCTGGAAATTTTCAATAGAATTGGTCAAATTAGCTAAACATAACTTTTCTCCATCATTTTTCTTTCCAATGAACAAGTTTAATTCGTTATCCAAAACTTTTTTGTGATTGAAATCATTAATTTGTACTTTTATACCACCTTCTACTTGTCCCATTACTTTACCGAAATCTTTGTTGATCAAATCATGTAAATAAGGTAAGTAGAAATCATTAACTATGATAATGTTTAATAATTCATCTTCATTACCGATTATGGTTTCACTGATATTTGATAAGATTCCATTCAATCTGTTGGTGATAGAAGTTATTTGTTCGAAAGTTTTTTCTCCATTAGTTTCTTGGTTCTTAAGGAATTCCTGTCTACGTAAATTCAATTGATTAGTAGTAGTTGAAGCAATTTGGTAGGTAGTTTCACTTAAGTTTGATGCATTACTAGTAATTGATCCCCATAAAGAAGAAACTGCATTAGAACCTTCTTTATTCCACCAATTGGTGATAGAATTGATGGGATCAATCTCCAATTCTTCGTTGGCGCTTTTACTTTCTTTATTTTCCACTTCTTCTGGTTTTTCAGTAACTTTGACTTCATCTGTAACTTTGGGTTCTTCAACAGGTTTTTTCTCTGATTCCTTAGGTGCAATTGATTCATCTTTAGGAACTTCTTGTTTCTTTTCTTTTTTCTCCTTCTTACCTTTCTTTGGTTCGAATTTAACTGGTTTCTTATCGTGGGCTTCCAATTCATCCAAGAAATCCATAAGATCTTCCTTACCTTCAGGATTTGGAGTTCCTGATTTGGAATCAGGTAAGGAATTAATAAAGTCTAAAACATCGTCTTTTGACATGGTACAAACAGCTAACAAAAAACAAACTTCTCAAACCTTGAGATTTTATTTATGAGAAAGACACGACATCAGAATTTAAAATGATTAAGATGAAGATGGAAATGAGTTGGATAAGATTGGGAGGAGAGTTTAGGTTCATCTGACACCAAAATGTACAAATAAATCAAATTTCAATTTACGGAGATGTTGAACGGGGTATCACAGTTTCCGTAGAAATCGCACCAGTCAAATTGTGAAAATTTATAATGCACCCACAATTAGATAGAGTTAGATTTGATCCTTGTGCTTCATTAATGGATGCCTTGGAAGAATGTCATCGTCAAGAATTCTTGAAAAAAGCTTTGGGAATGTGTAATTTCGAAAAAGACGAATTATCTAAATGTCTTCATCACACAAGAGTCAGTAGTCAAAATGATAGAATCAGAGAAAGTAGATTAAAGCAAAAGAAATACGAAGAAAGGAAAAAGAAGGAACAAGAAGAATTATACGGAAAGAATAACATTTTGAAGAAAGTTATCGAAAAGGAAGTTGATAAAAAATTGAAATAAATGGGAAGAGTCTTTGAAGAGTTACTTCAAGCAAGCACCTCAAGAGCAAGTAAAGACGTAACAAAATATGTAAATAGAAAATAAACTAATCTTGACGAGTTCTTAATACTTTTTTGATGACTTTATCCTTTGTAATAATATAAACTACAGCACCCCAACCTGATAAAGTATCTCTATCCACAGCATTTAATAAACTTTGACTTATGGTTTCAAATAAATCTTCAGGTTCTAAATTTGGTTGATATAAACCTTCACACATACCATATAATTGATCAGAAGCTGTACCACTAACTACAAAATCTTTTGCATAATCAATACAACCAATTGAATCAAATCCACAAATAAAAGGTTTATTATGTTTATCTAAACCTGCAACTAAAGGACCGGTAAACCATGGACCAAATCTCTTTTCATATAATGTTGAACTTACTAAATTTGCAAAAGTTGAAGGTTCAATCTTTCTTTCTTCTCTTAATTCATATAAATTATTTTTAAATCTAAATAATTCATGTAATGTAGTTACATCTGATGCTAAACCCGTTAAACCCATCATAACTTTATCATTTATCTTAAATATCTTCTCGAAATTATTAGCTAACCCTAAGGATTGACTTCCTAATCTTAAATCACAAGCAATGGCAACACAATCTTTCCCAACCATTGCAAGAGCTGAACCCCCTAAATTTTGTTAGTATAATGAACTTCAACAAATCTATCTCTACACTGTTTATAGAGTCTTCTTACTCCTACATACCATTGATTGAACTTGGATCTGACATGGTGGCGGTTTAACGAAAATGCGAGAATAAAATCTCAATGTTCGCGATACTACAAATATACATAGAACTACACTAATACACTATATTAAGAGATATCCCAAACGCCGAGGATATAAGGAATAACAAACATAAAAAAACGACACCATGTAATTCTTGATCATGGTGGTAGAATTGAAAAGGATTCTAATTCTCAGGTTCTTCTTCTTCTTGAATAGTATTGTGACTGAAACCGTGTAAGATATCTTGTTTCTTAGTAGTTTGTAACAATTGATTAATAGGACTTTCATCGTCATTATAATTGGATAAAGTGAAAGTTTTAGGAGATTTCACCAAATTGAAATTATTATTGAAATCATTGATGGTTAAATTTGGGATTTGGGATTGTAATTCATTCAAATTTGAAATAGATTTGGAGGTTTGAAAGGTTGGAATGATCTTTCCAACATCTTTTAAACCAATAAACAATTTTCTGATTTCATATTTTACTAATCTTGATAAATCAGTTTCTCCATCATCTTCTTCAATTTCAACTTCCTTATCTTCAGATTCTTTTTCATCAACTACTTCAGTATCATCATTTTCATCGATATCTTTTGAAATTTCATCTTTTTGAGTATCAACATCAGTAACACCACCATCACCTAAATCATCAACATCTTGACTTAATAATTTTTCTTCTTCTTCTAAATCGAATCTTAATTGTAAGGCAAAACCCAAAATGATTAAATAATTCTTATACTTTTTGAGTTCAAATTTGTATTGACCGATCTTAGCTTCGAAGTTATTGGTGATTTTAGAATAATTTGAAGTATTGGAGTAGCTATTGAAATTTTTCAAGAATTTCACTCTTAAATCATCGAATTCTTTAAATACTTTCTTTAAGTTGTTATAATAATTCAAAGTTTTAATGAATTGTTTCATCATATTATAATGGTTTTCATTATTATTATCATAATTACTTAAATAAGCACCAGTAGGTAAAACTTCCCATTTTTGAATGGTTTTCAATTTCTTGAAATTTGGTTTGTTTCTGATTAAATTATCTAAATCATTCCAACCATATTCAATGGATGAAATACTTTCTTCAAAAGCTGGAATGGCAGTGATCTTAGAAGCCCAGAAATTACAAGTATTGATGAATTCTAAAGCAATTTCCTTAGTACCAGCTTCAAAAACGAATTTTTTATTTGGTCTCTTAGTGGTTTTTGGGAATGTAATGGTGAACACATAAGTGTTATTATTACCAGATTTCACATATAATGAAGATCTTTCAATTTGTGAAAATGTCGAACAAAGATTATAATTACCAACATTTGCAGCATTTTTTAACCAATTACCATCACCAACATCACCTTCATCTTCATCTTCTTCATCTAAATAATCCAAACTTAACAAATTCTTAGACTGTTTCTTTTGGAACTTCTTTAATCTTTGTTGATGTTTCTTGATGGTTTTAGGGTCAAAAGAATATAAATTCAATTCCCCCTTGGAAACCACAACGAAATATTCAACAAATTTATTATTGGTCAAAGGATTAGTGGTGTTGATAGAATTAGAAGGTTCATGACCAGTAATTGGTTGTCTTCTACTGAAAAAAGAAAAGAATCTTGAAGTAGTTGAAGTTGAAGTTGAAGCAGTTGAAGCAGCACTTGAAATTATTGGTTCTGGAGCATTATTATCTTGTTGATCATTATTTAAGATTTTTAATTTCAATAACCCTTCTTTTAAGTAAGGAGAACCTTGTAACTCTAAAGTAAGATCAAAATTATCTTGGAATTCACTAACATTGAAGTTTTCTAAATTCTGTTGAGGTGAATCATCTAATTGGAAATTTGATAAATTGATGGAATCAAAAGATACCACAGACATTGATTCATCACCATTAGTTATTAAAGAGTCTCTACTAATGATAGAAGCTCTAGAAGATCTCTTATTCAAATTTTGTTGATTACCACTTAAATTCCTCAATTTATCAATACTTTGACGATTTCTAATAGTACCATAAGTACTATTTGATACCATTGAACCATTCCCTTGTTGATAAAATCTTGAACTTGCTTGATCATTAGCCAAAGCTCTAGTGAAACCAACTCTATTATTATTCCTTCCATTATTAGTTACAGTGAATTGACTAACTGAAGATGTAGCACTTGATAATCTCTTCATATTAAGTGAGGCTCTATTAGCAGTATCTGAAGACCAAATTGAAGAACTTGAAACTTGTCTTGATAAATTTAAATCTTCTGTAGTAACACTACTACTATGATTATGTTTAGGACCATTATCATGATCTTCACCATTCGCACTACTTTTAACTTCTTTGGGAGTATCTAAGATATGGTTCATCTTATCATCTTCACCACTAGTCTTTAAATGTAATTCATTCCTTAACAAATCATCATAATAATTACCTAATTCTTTCTCAATGATAATTCTTTGTTTAATTGTTAACTTTTTCAGACTCTTAACATCTTGTTGAATAAATGTAGTGAAAGTATTCCTGATATAATCATTTTGACTAATCTTTGATTTCTTATTAACTTCAGAATTATGTAATGAAGTATTTAATAATACCAAACTATACAAAACAATATAGATTTTTTCAAAATTCTTTGTACAAAATACATTAACGGGATTTTGTTTAATATAACTTTTGGTAAAACTAGTTAAAATCCTATCAATCTCTTGACTTTCACCTTTCAAGTATAATTTTGAACATAAAGTTCTGGTAGCTTTCAATAAATTAGCATCCCATTTGAATAAATCCATATAATAAGATCTTATTTGAACGGATTCTTCATCAGTTGAAGCTAAGAATTGGATATACTCTTCAGGTTGAATTGAAACGAATTCTTCTTTGAACAACTTAAGTGCAATCTCTTTAAATTCATTGACTTCGAATTCTGGACTCAGCATCGTTAGTTTACTATTAAAAAAATCTGTTGATAATCTAAACTTTAACGAATTGCGGTTAAAATCTCTCGATGGTTGTGAAAATGTACCTTAAATCCTCAAAACCCTTTAGCAATTACACGAAATTTCACTTCAGCCTTACAGTTTTTTGCCAATCTCACTATTGAACTACTTAGATGTAAATAAACTTTAATTTAGGATTTAACTAAGTAAATAAATCTTAATCAATGTAAAGAGTGGGTATTTTTTTTAGACGAAATCAACGGTTTCTCGTCAACTGAAAAATCTCAAAAAGGTTAAACTGTTGAGTTGTTAACCGAATTTTTTGATTCATCGGAAATTTTAGGGGATTTACAATCCGACATTGGACAAATCTTTGATTTAAGCGAATAGGTACTGTGTATTAATTAGAGGCATTTATTCAGCCGTTTATTTTCTGGTGGCAAAATGAGTATAGTAGAAGAGATAGACAGTCAATTGAGAGGGAAACTTAATGAGTTGGAATTGGATAGACTCAATCGATTGATAGCTTCATCAATTGATGACGAGGATACTTTGGTATCGATATTACCTTCAATTAATAGATTTCTTAGTGATGAGAATTATTATGAGATAGATGAGAATCTTAAGGTGATATCTTTATACGAGACTATTTTATCTAAATTATCCATTGAAACTATCTTGTCTTTGTACCCTTTAGAAGTTATAACCACAAATTTGAGATATAAAAATCAATTTTGTCTTTTGATATTGAAATTATTGACTTTGAATTATGATAAGATAGATATGGACAATTTGTTCCATGAGATCTTGGAGATGTATTTGAGTGATGATGAGTTAAGAATTGATATTTGTAATCAAATTGAGAAGTTATTCGAGGCAGTTATCAAGTCTTCTAGTCCCAAAGGTCTAGATCCTCTTTTTGATGAGGTAAAATCCCTGAATAATTCAACTTTAATAGCTAGATTACTTACTTTAATCTCGATTGAACCTTCTATCTATCCATACCAATTCAAACTCGATGCTAATGATGATGATGTTCTTTTGAATATCTTGAAAATTCAATTTTTCACCGATTTGATAGGTAAGGTTGATATTAATACCCTCCCAATTGATCAAATGATTGAATTATTCCATGCAAGAATGAACAATGATATTGTTGATTCTTTTTTAATCACAGAAGTTAATAATTTCTTGATCAAATTATCATTTAAAATGAATGAATTCGAATTCTTGAAATCATCGGAATTCTACCTTGAAAGACCAAGTGATGTTTATTTGTTATCTAAATTTAACGCTTCAACTTTCCCTCAAGAGTTCATCCAATGGCTTTTGGAATTTCCCTTATCAAGTAATAAGTATTTCACCATTCTTTTAAATCTTGTCAAGTCTAAAAAATGTTTCGACTTGTTAAAGTTTCAATTACCTGATTCCATCAAGGCTTTATCATCCAATGATCATATTTATCAATTATTAGTGAACCTTTCGTCATCGACCTTTGGAATCGATTTCTTAATCAATTCTCCTTCAATTATGAATGATTATATAGTCAATGACACTCCTGTTTATAATGAGGTTTTCACTTTGAAACTCACTTTGCTTGATAATTTACTTAGATGTCCTGATTTAAGTATCTGGGAAGATAAAATTATAGATACTTATAAGTTAATGAATAATGGAAGAAACATTAGATCTCAAGCACAAGTTGATGTTATGGATCAAGCAGCTTAACGAAGAAAACGAACATAGAACAATATATATCACTATAGCCTGACTTCTAAATACGAAACTAGACCACACCAAGCCGTATAACATACCCCTTGAGCAAACACCAGTAAACAAAATACCCTGTAATAAGCAACCACACCAACCAGAACCTTTACCTTCATCTTGACCTTAATATACTCCTTTACAAAACTGACATCTGTTTCTGAACATGATCACTAAATCCCTTCTTTTCAAACGGCATAGGTGTACGTTTACTCCAAGAATCTTCAGTTTTTTTGGATTTAAATAAATTTTTGAGTTTATAAGCAATGACTTTCATAATAATAATGAATTTTTTATCGAAATTCGTCCCTATTTATAGTTTTCAAAAAATCATTGGGGAGAAAATTTGGTTCCATTCTCATATTCAATTTTTTGCAGTTTAACCAATTGTGGTATTTTTCGAGACATGCCACTAACAAAAACAATCCTCAATGCGAATGAATTTCACAAAAAATTAATTTTTTTTCGCGGTTTCAGCCAATCAGGTTGTTTTATTTCCTCCTCATTTTCCTGTGATTACTAAATAGGCTATAATTTGACGTGTGGATAATATAAACTTTGAAATAACAGAAACACCTCGTAATATGGACCAATCATATCATTTTGTGAGATTTTGTACAAGGAGGATAAGGTGGATACGAAATTTTTAGACAGGACTTTTATTATTATTTTCTTAATATCCTTGGAGTGTTTTACAGGTTAGCTTCTGAGTTTTGAGTGGATTTGGTGGAATTGTTCATTGTTTTTTGGTGTTGGAATTTTGCCATGTGTGAAATTTTGCCTTAATTTATGAAAGTTATCTTATGTTATGCAAGTTTGCTTGTTATTGGTCTTTTGAAAATTCCCTTTCTGCTTTCTTTATAAAGACTTAATTTCATCATCATCACTATCACTGACATACCTTGGCCCGCAAGCATTCTTATATGGAAGCTCATCATAAATGAACTTTAAAGATTTTTCTATATTTATCGGTAGATCTGTTCTATCATGATTGAATATAGTACAATGATCAATTTCAAGTATGATAACATCAAAATTACCATTGAAAGTATCGAAATCCCTATTCAAATCAACCTTATCTATAAATTTCAAATGTGCTGTTTCTAGAAGAATCAAACAATGTAATGTTTGGAAGGTTATTCTTTGTCTATATAATCTTTCAAACTGTTTACAACATTTATAAGTAAATTTACATAGTATCTTATGGCTACTATCGTTTAAAATCGCTGACATACCATCGTCTTCAGTGATTTTAAGAAATTGAAAGATTCTGAGAATAGGTGTTTTATTACCCACAGTTTTCTTGTTCTTAACAAAGTTTTTCGCTAACATAGAATCAAAGTAGGTTTTGTGAACATCAATTGTCGATATAACCGAGTCATAAACCCATTGGTTCTGGAGAACTAAAGGATATTTATCCATGGCCCTTCTACAGAGGTTGAGACCTTTTTTGCTGCGAAAAATTATCTATTCTATGTACAGATATCATGAATCATTATTATCATGTTTGCGTTTCTTTTGAAGTTCTAACCGTTTATTCCTCTTGTCTTGTCTTTTCATTTCGATTCTTTTCAATTCTTTCAAAGTATCTTTCTCATCATCAGGTTCAAATAATTCGTTCAAGAGATCGAGAACATTTTTTTGGTCTCCTACTTCATTAAGTCTGGTGATATATGAATCGAAAGCAAAGGCAATATCCAAATCTTTAAATTGTTTGACGGGTCTTTGTAACTTTTCCTCTAACGTATAGATGTTAGTTCTTGAGTTATATTCGTTCAAATAGTTCTTTAGTTCATTAGATAATCTGGTGAAATGTTCTTCACCTTCAATGAAATTAGCTTGACTACTGAAACGAGTACTGAAATGGGTTAATATTAGTCTAGGACAATTCATATATCTTGAAACATTGATGGCTTCTATCATAGTTGAATGTTTCTTAGCTAAAGCTTCTTCTATTAATTCATTATTTAATGATGATTCATGGATTAACACATCACTATTGTACCCAATATCTATGAATTTGGGATTTGGTCTGGTATCACCAGAATAAGATACTTTGAAGGTTTCACTTTCATTTAATTGGAAAGTCACTGAAACTGAATATGACCAGAAACAATGAATAGCTCTACAAGTATCTAATCTGACTATGTTCAAATCTTGATACAACTTGTTGATGTTGTTGGTATTCACAGGACTTAGAGGTTCTTTCTCTAAAGATGTGTTTCTTAAACCATTATCAAATTTCTCTTCGAATTCATCCATGGAGAACTTTTTGTATTGGGAAGTTCTATTCCTTAAGAAATCTTCACAACTGATGAAGTTAATTCTTGAAAGGTCAACATCTATGGCCTCTAACTTATACCATTCGTTTAAGAAATGACTATATTGCCATGGTAGAACCAAATGTAAGATTTCATCGTTAGTGTTGACTTTGAACCATTCATTAATAATAGATATTATGCCTAAATGGTGGTCAGCATGTAAATGACTTAAGAAAATCAATCCTAACTCTTTCAAGATTTTCTCCCATTGTCCATCATGGCCAAATGTTCTTAATAATCCACCAAAGGTATTCTCTCCACCATCAAAAATAGCAGATTTGAAAGTAATTTGACCGTTTGATTGGATTGGAATACGAACCAAGTTGGAAATGACATTTCTATCAATTGCTGGCAATGAAGAACCTGTACCTAAAGTGGTAATTTGAACGTTATCCTTCAAATTTTCATGTACCAAACCAAGACTTAAAGGTTCAGGATCTATTACTTGTTCTTTCTGAACTTTCAAGTTTAATGGTTCAATGTTCTCATCATAGATATCTGACCAAGATTTCTTAAAGATTTGAGAATCATCTATTTTGATATCTTTAGGAGTGATTTCAATATTTTGAAGTTGATGTAATTTGATGATATTATGATCATTTGCTGGTAATGGTTTATAAGTTTCACTGTAAGGTAAATTGAAATGATTTGATTGTAAGGATCTCAATTTCAATAAATGAACAGAAAAGGTTTTGAAGGAAATACAATCATCAGCCAAAGTTTTATGATTGATAACATGCTTACATTGTGAAGGGAAGGTTTTAATAAAGTTCATATACTTTTCCAGGGTAAAGTCTATATCATCACCTAATAAATGATAAACTAAACCAATTTCTTCATCACCAAAGTCTTCTGGAGTCCAATTTTGATTGATGGTGTTATCCAAGTAATTATTATGAGGGATATCCAAGATTAAAACCTTCTGGAAGTGTTGATCTTCACCTAATACTTGATGAGGATAGATCATTTCATTATTTTCGTTCATGACTGGGTTACCTTGAGTTAATTCTCTATATAACTGACCAGGTTTGATGTTTAACTGTTTAGCTTTGGCCACATCAAATTTCCCTCTGATAGGTACGAAACGAATCAAATAATTCAAAGATTTCTGATTAGATGAGAAGGTCTGAATATCTATATCATCAACAGAAACATAATTCTGGATATCGCTATCATTAGGATCACTCTTATAAGAATCTGGATCGGGATTATTAGCTGAACTGGTATCCAAAGGGAACATCAAACTAACCAATTTTTTTAGTTGTCTAGAAATCTTACTCTCATCTTCAATGGGAGTTACAGGTTTAGTACTACTAACCTTGATGGGTTTAACCATGACAGAACTATCACCAATAAAAGGTTCAGGAGTATCAGAAACATCATTAATATTGATTGTAACACCTTTCCTAAAGACAAAATATCTCCAAGTAGCTACAATATAATTCAAAATCTTAGTACAAGTACTATAAACTTCAACATTCTTGATTGTGGTGTCACCTATAGTCAAAAATAACCCTGGTAATCCCCCAATTTCTGACCAAGTGTTTAAAGTCCCTGTCAAGAAGATCCCTTTCAATTTAGTCAATCTAAATTTATTCTCATTAAGTAATCTCTGAGTACCTTCAGGAACTTTACCAAAGAAATACCTCTGACTTTGACGATTGGTGATCATAATCAACGGATGACTTACATCTGAAGTTCTATGATTAATGGTAGTGATGGAAAACATTTTAGTTACTGAAGTCTTGAAATCTCCGTAACTATTGAAAAACTTGGAAAACTCTTCAGTACTACGATAATTCTTTAATTCTACAGTATGGGCCCCACCTTTTGTGTTACGTTGATTGAGCTTTCTTCTCACAAAATATCGAACTTGGTTCCTCGAACCAAAGGGCGTTACCTTTGAAAAGTTATTAGTCACTGTTAAAGATATTGAAAAAGATTTCAATTTTGTGTAACCTTTTTCTTAGTGAGAAGAGATGATTTCGCGAACCCCCAGATTTTGTGACTTATCAGATATTCATAAGATAAATAGAATACTAGGGAAAAACAGGGTAGGAAATGACAGAAACCATTTCTGATGAATATAATATCAATGAAGGTGATATTTCTGATATTATAGAATCTTTAATGACTCAATATAGTGAAATTTTAGCGAAAAAACCCAGTGACAAACCATCATTGTTATCATATGCACAAACCATTCCTATCTTGAACAAGATTTTACCACGAGTGAATGAAAAACAGAAAAAGATCGATGACCTTATATATCAACAATCTGTAGCGACATCTTATTCCAAGTGGTATGAGATATCACTTCAGTTGGATGAAATCATGGATAATAACCTTTGGAAACTTACTACTGATAGTGAATTATATGACTATGAACTAATTTTTAATAACTTGAATGAGATGAAACAAGCAAGGTTAAATAAGGATTACAAGTTATTATTATACTTAATACGTACTAAATGGGTAAGAAATATTGGTAATATGGGAGATATTAATCTCTATAAGCATTCATTAGTTGGGACTAAACGATTGATTGAAGAATATATTGAAGAATGTAAATTATCGTTACAATACCTTATTAACGATCCCAGTGTTAATTTGGATGATAGGTACTTGTTAGGGATGTTAATACAAACTAGAAAAAATATTGGTAGAACAGCTTTAGTTTTAAGTGGAGGTTCAACGTTTGGAATGTTTCATATAGGTGTTTTAGTATCTCTATTAGAAGTGAATTTGTTACCGAGGATAATAAGTGGATCACTGGCTGGTTCCATTGTAGCATCGATATTATGTTGTCATAATAACGAAGCGAATAAGCTATTGATTGAGACATTGAGTGAAAAAGAGTTTAGGATCTTTGAATCTAATGATCATGAAGTTGAAGAGAAGGAAGATTCAGGTGATGAACAACGTAAAAATCAGTTCAGACGATTATTAAAAGGTGTAGGACATTTCTTGAAATATGGAACAGTTTTCGAAATGGAAGGATTGAAAAAGACAATTAAAGGATTTGTAGGTGATTTAACTTTCAGAGAAGCTTATAATAGAACAGGAAAAATCTTAAATATCACTGTTTCTCCTGCAGCTATGCATGAACAGACCAGATTATTGAATTATTTAACAGCTCCTAATTGTTTAATTTGGTCAGCTGTTTGTGCATCATGTTCTTTACCAGGGTTCTTCCCCAGTACATCTATTTATGAAAAGAATCCTAGAACTAATAAAATTCAGAAATGGAATAATGATTCATCTATTAAGTTTGTTGATGGTTCTGTTGATAATGATTTACCCATAACTAGATTACTGGAAATGTTTAATGTGGATCATATAATTGCTGTACAAGTAAACCCTCATGTAGTACCCATCTTACGAATTTCCACCAGTAATCCTGGTGTTAAAGCAGAAAATGAACTTACTGGACGATTCAAGAGTGTTTTGAATAATATTTATGATTTATTTTCAAGTGAATTGGTACATTTCCTACAAATCCTTAATGAAATGGACATTTATAAGAATCTTTCCATCAAATGTATTTCCCTTTTATCCCAAAGTTATAGTGGGGATATCACCATATTACCGAATTTCAAGATTAATGACTTTCAAAAGATTTTTGTCAACCCCACTCCTGATTTCATAGCTGATTTTATAATCAGAGGTGCAAGAGCCACATGGCCAAAAGTCACCATAATCAACAATCACTGTGGAGTTGAGTTTGAGCTCGATAAAGCCATAACTTTGTTAAGAGGAAGGTCCATCACATCGAATTTCAAATCGACATTTGAAAATTCCTTAGTAACTAATCCTGTGAATGTCCCTTTAACCCCGGATTCTAAGAATCCTGAACTTAAAAGGATCAATTCGTTAATGAAGAATCCTCCAAAGTTTAAAAGACAAAACTCTTCAGGTAATGTGAAACATCGTAGACAAAGAAATTCCATTAGTAACTTTCAAACTTTCCTACATACTAAAAGTAATGGCAGTGGACATACCAGTCCAAATCGTGAACGTCAATCCAATATATCATTATCATCCATGAGTTACAACACCCCCAGCAAAAAGGAATTCATCAATAATCGATCATCTACTGATTACCATGAAAAAAGACATAATAGCGAAGGAAACCTTAAAATTCGTAAGGCTAAAAGTTCAGGAAATTTCCATAGCTCAAATGATGATAGTCCAATCAATCAACATCTAAAATATCAAACTGATAGAGTGCCCAATCAGGATCAAAATCCATATATCGAAAATGAATTTGATTCGGGAGATTATCAGGAATATTTTGGCGATAACGAACCCACAGAGCCAGATGAAGAAGAGACAGAAATTGAAGAAGTGGAAAGTGATAAAGATAACGATAAAGCAACCATGGATAAAGTATCATTGGATAAAAGTCCCGATAGGTCCAAAGAGTTCGAAACCAGATATGGAGAAGAAAAGGCATATTTACCTAAAAGATCACAAAACTCCTCGTTAACAAATTCTTATATCGGATTAAATCGATTAAAAGATGCTAATTTAGCCAAATCAAGCGATTCACCCAATTATAATGAAGATCAAACATTACAATTGAATTCGCCCGATATCAGAAGGGCCCTTACGAAAAAAATAAACGAGTTAAGAGACATGTAGTTTAATATAAAGCGATTACGTAATAGAGATTATTTAAGGTAAAAGATAGAGATGATCGAATACCACCAGAGACCATTAGAGCACCCAAGACCATCAGAGATGACCTAACAGACTCCACAATCACGTCAGATATCATCAACGTCATTGGCTAACAACCCCCATTATCTCTCCCATATCTCTCCAAGGATTTCCACTGTTCTTCAACAACAGGCAACTTGCGGAAGTTATCGGTAATTAGATTAAGCAAACGCCTAATGATGTAGATCATGTGATGAAACGATAATGTAACATTAATCCCGCGCATATTGGTAGAAGGGGTTGATAACACAATAGTTAAATGTCTCTGTCTCATCTCGTGTGCCTCAAATGGTCATAAACGGAGATGAGTGGTAGATATACCGTATGATAGTACTTAATGATTTATAAGTTAACGGTTCAAAGTGTACCGTAAATAATCGCTTATTCACGGATTCTTATTGTGTACGGCGACTCACCGTAGAACCCACTTCAAATGAAATATCCTGAAAAATAATCATTGATGCCTTGAAGTTTCCCATTTGATGGTATGGCATCAACAGGTAAGTTGTCGCGCGGTACCACGACATTCTTCTAGTAAAACAAGTGAAAATGCCAGTGAAATTTCATCAGATGTCATAAAATGTCGCAGGCGGGCATATAGAACACGGAAAACTAAAGTTAGATAACACGACTCCCATCGAAACCAAGAAATGTTCATGTCAATGTCAGTGTCAAAGTTATTGTATTGGCCAAGAATCCAAGAACAAGAGATCTTTGACACAAAAAGGACAAGAGATTTTTTGACACAAAAGTACGAACCTGTCAACTGATTCCCTCTCCATCCCATCCAACCTTTTTTACTCGCATAATCTTACCACCCTATGTAATCAGGATTTTATCAAGATCTCCACTCTAAACCTGAAACCACAGTTACCCACTACAAAATCCCATTTAGACAGATATTAAGGCATTCTCTATCGAAAATATCATCTCATTAGGCAAGTCTGGCAAAATTTTTATACGGCAAAAGTGTGGTTGGGAACTTTCTTTTTCAGGAAATTGAATTTATCACAATGTGCTTTTATCTTTGTTGTACATAATCTGCCTTATCAAAAAATCGACGATAAAGTTTTCCCATATAAATAGTTGAAAAAATCTCTTATATTTCAAACTCTATCATTTTTACTATGTCAGAAAAGATTGATGAAAAAGTAAATGCTCCTGCTGGAGAAGTTGAAAAGGCTAAAGCTGTCAATGAAGAAAGTTGGTCCGATGCTATCTCTGAAGAATATGATTTCGACGATGAAAATAACTATAACACTATTTATACTGATGAATATAATCCAAGAGGTTTAAGATTCCCAACTAAACAAGAAGCTCAAACTTTAAGAAGAATTTTAGGTAGAGCTCCATATCAAGCTTATTTAATTTGTTTAATTGAATTAGCTGAAAGAGCTTCATATTATTCAACTACTGGTTTATTATCAAATTTTATTCAAAGACCATTACCTGAAGGTTCAACCACTGGTGCTCCATTAAGAGGTAAAGAACATGAAAATGAAAGTGCTGGTGCTTTAGATATGGGTTTACAAGCTGCTACTGGTTTAACCTTATTATTAACTTTCTTAGCTTATGTTGTTCCATTATATGGTGGTTATGTTGCTGATACTTCAATTGGTAGATTGAAAGCTATTTGGATCGGTGTAGGTGCTGGTTTCATTTCTCATGTGTTATTCATTATTGCCGCTATTCCTTCAGTTATTGCTAGTGGTCATGCTATTGCTCCAACTATTTTAGCTATTCTTGCATTAGCTGTTGGTACTGGTTTCATCAAACCAAATTTATTACCTTTATTAATGGATCAATACAGATATGAAACTGATGTTGTTAAAGTTTTACCTTCTGGTGAAAAAGTTATTGTTGATAAAGAAAAAACTTTAGAAAGAATGACTTTAGTCTTCTACTGGGCTATTAATATTGGTGCTTTCTTCCAATTAGCTACTTCTTATTGTGCAAGAGATGTTGGTTATTGGTTAGCTTTCTTTGTTCCAATTATTATGTATTTATTCTTACCTATTGTTTTACTCGTTGTTGGTCCAACTTTATATGTTTCAGAAATTCAAGGTTCAGTTATGAAGAATTTCATTAAAATCTTAAGAGTTTCTTTCGAAGGTGGTTGGATTTCAAGATATAGAAATGGTGAATTCTGGGAATGGGCTAAACCAACTAATATGGCTACTAGAGGTAGAGATTTCTTCACTAAATCAAAACCAATCTCTTGGAATGATCAATGGGTTTTAGATGTTGCTCAAACTGTTAATGCTTGTAAGATTTTCTTCTACTTCCCAATCTATTTAATGAATGATGGAGGTATTGGAACTGTTCAAACTTCTCAAGCTGGTTCTATGTCATTGAATGGTGTTCCAAATGATTTATTCAACAATTTTAATCCTTTAGCTATTATTATCTTTATTCCAATCTTAGATTATATTGTTTATCCATTTTTAAGAAAACAAAAAATTGAATTTAGACCTGTTTGGAGAATTACTACTGGTTTCGTAATTGCTGCTGTTTCACAAGCTGTAGGTGCTATTATTCAACATTTTATTTATCAAAAATCTCCATGTGGTAATCAAGCTTCAACTTGTGATGATGTTGCCCCAATTTCTGCTTGGGTTGAAGTTGTCTTGTATATTATGCAAGCTATTTCTGAATGTTTTGCTAACACCACTTCTTATGAATTAGCTTATACTAGAGCTCCACCTCATTTAAAATCATTAGTTATGGCTATTTGTTTATTCATGAGTGCTCTTTCAGCTGCCCTTTCACAAGCTGTTACTCCAGCTTTAACTGATCCAAATATTACTTGGGCTTTCGTTGCTATGGCTGTTATTGGTATGATCTTTTCTGTTGCTTTCTTCTTCCATTTCAGAAACTTACATGTTGAAATGGAACAAGAAAGAATTGAAAGAGAAGCTGCTGAAAGAAGATTACAATCTGAAATTGCTCATGGTGGTATTGAAGATGACAGAAACTTAGAAGCTGTTACTTCAATTAAATCAGCTGTTGGTAAATAATTTAATTCTTAATAGACTGTATAATATATGTGAAAGTAATACTACTCTGTGGAGTCTATGGCCTAAAGTCTATGAACCTAGCCTCTTGGACTCTTGTCATGTACACACTACTCTTGGACTCGTCTCTCGTAGAATCTTATGGTGTCTTAAGTATCGGATAGAGGTGTGAGAAAACTCTGTTTGTGTTCACTATAATACCAATTTTTTCGTGAATTTCACAAAAATCATAGAGAAACTTAAACAAGAGAAAAAGAAAATCAGAGAAATCTCAAAACCTCAATTACTTCCTAACTAAAGATGCAATCAATGACTTAACATTGAATATGATATTTTTAACGGTATTAACAACAAATTTAATTCTAAATTTGATCTTAGCTATCAATTTTTGAAGCTTTCCTTGAGCTGCTAGTTTTTCATACTCTTCTTCAGTGATGACATCCTTGATTAACAAGTTAACTACTGATCCAAAAGCTAAAGACATTACTGTACCTGTTAAGATAATTACATTATAAGGCATTGAGAAATCTGGGGTAGGTAAAGTGATTAATGAAGAAGTGGTTCTCATCTCAAACAACTTCCCAGAATCATCAAATACTGTGATAACTGCTGGTTCCACAGAGAACCCATGATTAGCATCTGGAGGATATTCAGCATAAAGTAATAAGGATTTATCGAATTTATAGTTCAAGATTAATGTCTTATGGGCTGGAATGGAGATTTCTAATTCCATATGACTAGGTCTCTTTCTATCTATGGCAGGTAAGTAATGATTCAAATGAACATAATCATCAATATCCACGTCTTTTCCATCAATAGTGGCCCTCAAAGTGTTTAAATATAATCTGGTAAACCAAGGTAAAGATTCGAAGTAAATGAACTTAACTTGCTCATCTTGTGTGTTGGTAAAAGATACTCTGAACCCACCTTTATCTTGAGAATAACCTGTTAAAGATCTTGAAACTATAAGAGGAGCAGATTCAATTTTTGGGATATTAGTTGAGTTGGAAATGGAAAATTCAATATTCACTGGTTCTGTACCTTTGATATTGTAAACAGGATTTCCAGAACTTAAGGTGGTGATAGTTAAACCTTCCTTAATATCTATTTTCCAATCATCTTGGAAATTTACCTTGATAGGTGATACTTCATCAGTAAAACATGAACCACGAATTGGTCTACCAAAAATAGTTTCCAAATCATAATTCAACTCTGTTGGTAATCCAAGAGGGAAACATTTCCAAATATCATAATCTTTGGTGGTATCACATCTTAAATCATCCCCAGCAATTGGTTTAGCTATAGCTCCTTCTTGACGCTTACGTAAACATCTTGGAACATCAATAATAGCATAAATACTTTGATCCATTTGATAATTACAGATATCGTCTACGCATTGAGTTTTGATATCAATAGACATGGAATGCCAAAGAGAATCAAAGATTTTGTGTCCATCCAATAATGAAGCTACCCCAGCTTTACCTCTGGTGGGTAATAATTTCAAAAATGGAGTTAAATTTTCTGTACAAATGGGTTCACTAGGTAAAGCAGCTCTGATTAAGAACAACTTATTGGCATCATCAGCCTTGAAACTTTCTTCAGTAAATGAGGATAATGGGAAAGTGGTGATACTTTCATCAATGAAATTCAAAGATGCACAAAAGAATCCTGACAATGATTTAGATAATTTATACCAATGTTTTAAAGCTTGGTTAGAAGTTGGAGCTTCAATGATTGCCCATAATTCAACACCTGTACCTCCACTCTTTTCACCATTTGATGGGACTTTCCCCCATAATTCTGCATCCCACCAACCTTGTGTAAATCGAAGATGTAATTCTCTTGTGTTTGAATTTTCGAGTAATGGCCCCACACTTCTTGGGAAATATGTATAATGAGTAGTTAAAGATTCAGTACCATTCTCATGATATCTGATCTCTTGAGGTAAAGATTTGACTTCGAACTCAAATTGGGCCAACAAATTATTTCGAGGTAACGGCGTTATTTCCAATGATTCATTATAATATTGGTGGGCCAACGATACCCAAAATAACGATAAAACCACCCAAACGTTCATGTAGCGTGGATCGGTAGGTGTTCAACTGTGAAAAACGCGCACCTCAAGCTTTTGTTTACATAGAAATGCTGTGTGATGCATCGATGATTGAACGTCATAAGGAGAATATCCAACCTATGATGGGAGGTCGTTCTGCTTCAGGACTTATAGATCTGTTGAACAGACCTCGAAGCACAGGGGATAAAGAACGAAGTAAATTTGAGAGTCAAATATCTCAATTAGATGAACTAGATGATCCTTTACAAGTGTTTTTAGACTATATAAATTGGACTCATAACAACTTTCCTATGGGTAATAACGTTGAAAGTGGATTAGTTAACTTATTGGAGAGATGTACCAGTCATTTTAAAGATTATGATCATTATAAGAACGATTCAAGGTATTTAAAGATATGGTTAGAGTATGCCAATTACTCTGATTCTCCAATTGAAGTATTTGTTTACCTTGCAAAGAAAGAAATAGGTCGAGAATTAGCTTTGTACTACGAAGAGTTTGGGAAATTATTGGAATTGAATCACAAAATCACCGATGCTAAAGAAATCTATGAATATGGAATTGAACATAATGCCAGACCTATAAATCGATTGATAAGATCATTCAAGGACTTCCAGAATCGTGCCACATATACAAATGATAAGTCGGAGGGGATAAAAAGAGTTTTGACCTTGAAAAGGGGCCATAATCCTGATGGTTCAGCTCCTATAGTAAAGAAATCTAAATTCAATGTTTTGGTTGATGAAAGTGAAATGAGTTTTGGGAAGAATATCTTCAAAGCAATAGAATCTAAAGATCTCGGGACCATCAAGTTACGTAAGAAAGAAAACGTTTTTAGTGCAAGACCATGGCAAGGAGAAGTTTTGGCTCAAAGATCATCTCTGAGAGAAAGTGGGAGTCAAAAAGTCCAAGTTTATAGAGACGTGGAGATTGTACAACCTTCAACTACATATGAAGAAAGTGATGGAAAAGTGTATACAGTGGTTAGTAAACCAGGAAAGGCAACTGATAAAGTAATGGTCAATACTCAATTATTATACGGAACTGAAGAGATCTCCATGATGGAATTACTTGCCAGGAACCGTAGATTGAAGCCACCGAGACCAGTTGAATCCACAGATATTATACCCAAAAGAGAATATGAACAGGTCGAATCTACTCAAGAAACCCTTAAATATGAAGAATCTAATACCTTCATGATACCGTTGAAAGATGAAGACCTGAAAGTTCCTAGATCTCCAACCATGACATTTTACTCTAAAATGGCCAATAATGAAGTTTTAAATATGTTTAATGAGGCCTACAAGGCTAGAGAAGAAGATGCTATTTCTGAAGCCAATTCAACTAATTATGATGGTTTTGTAACTGAGACTTTCAATAAACCTATAGATGTTAAAGTCACCCCACCAACACAACGGCCTTTAGATTCCAGCTCTCCATTTATTGAAAGACCCGATGATTTAATCAACGTAGTAGATCCACTTGATGATCATCTTCGAGAAAACCTTCTCAATAATCTTTCTCCTTCATTGGAGACATATCCAGGGTACAATAACACCAAAACTCAATTCATAGAAGCTATAAGAAGATTCAGATCAATCACAGATTCAAAGACTAAAGTCATACAGAAAAGTAGTTCAGCCATAGTTAATTTCTGTGGAGATGAAATCTATTCATTGAAATGTGAACTTGGTCAAGGTGGTTTTGGATACGTTTATCTCATAGAAAATGAGCTAGGAAACTTTAAAGCCTTAAAGGCCGAAACCAAATCCTCAAATTGGGAATTCTATATCTTAAACCAAATTCACAATCGTTTAGCTTCTGATGATATAACGTCTAAGATCATTAAACCAGAATCTTTATATATGTATCAAGATGAAAGTTTCCTTATCTTAAAATATCTCAGTCAAGGAACATTACTAGACATTGTCAATTATTACCGTAACCTAGGTAAAGGTGTAGATGAAGAATTATGTATATTTTTTACAGTTGAATTATTGAAGATCATAGAGAAATTACACACCATAGGAATTATCCACGGAGATTTGAAAGCCGATAATTGTATGATAGATTTCCAGATCGACGATCCGATAGGAAGTAAAATGATTTTAATCGATTTTGGGCGATCTATCGACTTATCCCTATTCCCGGAAAATACGCAATTCACCAATTCTTGGGAAGCCGATCAACAAGATTGTCCCCAAATGAATAATAACCAATCATGGTCATTTGAAGCCGATTATTATGGAATTGCTGCCATCATCCATACCTTGTTGTTTGGGAAATATATTGAAATCGAGACTTTAAAGAGTGGTAAGAATAAATTGAAAGAGAATTTCAAAAGATATTGGAAAAGTGAATGGATAGGATTATTTGATATCCTCATAAATCCTTATTACAATGTTAACGAGAAGTTCCCATTAATAGATGAGTTGAAATATCAAAGACAAAAATTTCAAGGATTATTACAAGGATGTAGAGAATTACCACGAATTGTTAATGAAATCGCTTTTGAAATGAATAAGAAGTTTAAATTAAAGCATAGTTAATATACGATCCGATAACCATCCTTGACTCCTGGAGTATTCTAACGGACCGATAGTTTCGGGAAGTTGTGTCTCAGATTAAAACATCCCGATTGGGACATTTCGCGATGAGGTTTAGTGAGACCCAATCATTCTCAAGTAGGACCAATTTACGAGTCCGAGATTATATTTGCTATTTAACCCCCTAAAACGTTTTAGAATCTCTGAAAAAGTATATAAATAACATCTTATTCCATATATTTTACTATCATCAACATTTCAGCTTGTGAACATCCAAAAAAATCAATTTGGACCGAATAAAAACAAATTTCACAATCTTTGAGAGTGTGTCTAAGCCGAATAGATTTTTTCGATAACTTTTAACGCAACAAGAAATCTTGAAATTTCTTCACCCAAAAAGCAAACAAAACCATGATTTCAGGGTCAAGTAGGTTGAATATATCCAACTTTAAGGCCGTAAGTTTCACCACAAATATTTTAATTGTTGGTGGAGCATATGCTGGATTATCAGCTATAAATACCTTTGTAAATCAATTCAGAGAGAAAGTTGATAAATTCCCCAATACTTTTAGAGATAATCATATTTCTATAACATTAATAGAACCAAGAGCTGGATTATTAAATGTGTTAGGTATGCCTAGATGTATAGTTGATGAAGAATTCTCCAAAACTCAATTTATTCCAATGAACAAGATCAAAAATTTGAAATTCGATAGAGTGATGTCCAAAGATATGAAATTCTTAAATGATATGGTTGAAGAAACTAAAGTATCTAAAAACCATGATATTGGGTTGGATTTAAATTTCGTTCATGGTAAAGTAACTTATTTAGATGAGAATAAAGCATCTTATCAATTGTCCAGTGAAGATTCTGAAGATACCGAAGAAGCTATTATTGATTTTGATTACGTTATATTGGCAAGTGGTAGAGATAGAAATTTCCCAACCACTCCTAAAGCTTATAGTTATGATTATTTTTTGAATGAGATGAGATTATCTAAACGATCAATAGTTGAACATGATGTTATTACTATTATAGGAGCTGGAGCTGTTGGAATTGAATTAGCTGGAGATTTTAAACATTTCTTACCTAACAAAACCATTAATTTGGTCCATCCTCATGGAGATTTACCTCCTGAATCTGCATTATCTAAAGAATTTAAAGATTTAACCATTGAATCCATTAAAGCTAGTGGTATTAACTTATTTTTAAACACCAGAGTTAATGTAGGTGATGACAAAAATGTCGATAGAGGTATTACAACTGGAGACTTAGTTACCACTGATGGTACGACCATCAAATCTGATCTTAATATATGGTGTAATAGACACCAAAATAATACATCATTCCTTTCTTCATCATTACAAAAGAAATTCAAAACCGAAAAGAACTGTATTAAAGTTAATGAATACTTACAGTTACATAATAAGGAAACTGGAGAAACCATTCCAACATTTTTCGTATTAGGAGATTTAGTGGATTTAAATATCATCAAATCTGCAGGTTGGGCACTTTATTTTGGAAGAGTAGTAGCCAATAATCTCTCTAGTTTATTATTAGAAGATAAACTTGTTGAACCATTAGCTGATATTGATCAAACTCCTAAAGGAATGGTTTTGGTAGCAGGAAATGGAGAATTAATATGTGAATTATCAGGAGTTGTTAGTAAGAATGTACCTGATTACGTTGCTGAATATAGAGACTATTGTTTTGGTAAGATAATGGCAACTATAGGTATTTAGAATATACGAATATGGGCAAAGCTGTGGAGGGGGTTAAATCACCCAATTTTAAGCCTCGCCTCTTCGGATATAAGACCGTTTTGGGTAAAACACCGCGAACTAATGTCCTGATCAATGGAAATCTCTTCCACTAAATTCTTTCCGTAACAGCCATTCATAGGTGGATTTACATCAGTTACGTAAGCTTGTGGGGCGATACTGTTAATTTGAGTCAATTAATAAGCTTGATGTATTTGCTTTACCGGAGTATATGGTTGATGTACGTGGTTTATCTCCAACATTAGTCAGCTAAATGATTATGTCCGAAAGATTGTTCCTTAAACTTCTTTTGTGTGTGTCAAACCAATGGACAAAAGTTGAAAAACGGTGCGGCGGAGAATTTCTTGACTGCAAGTCTCCGTTCGATTATAAATTGCAAGGGATTTCCTCCTTTACAATTTACGCCACTCGAAGAATGGAAGGTAAAATCACTTATAAGAAGATTGTATTCAAAAACAACAAAGATGGTCTTAAGACTATCGAAGATACTATTCATCTCACTTTAAAAGATGGTGCTTATGGGGTTAAAGATGATGAGGTATTGATTAAGACAAAAGCTGTTGCTCTTAACCCAATTGATATTTTGATGTTTTCAATGATGAGTCCTTGGATGAACTTTAGCGGAAAATATCATGGGGTAGGACATGATTTATCTGGAACAATTGTATCCGTTGGTAGTGAATTTTCCAAAAAATACGATTTAAAAGTTGGTGATGAAATTTGTGGTTTCACTCAATGTGATCCTAGAAGTTTTTCTGAATATTTACTTTACAACACGTCCAGTAAGATCAATATCGTCAAGAAACCTGAAAATATGTCATTAACTGAATCTTCCGGTTTAGGTATTGTTCTCACTACTGCGATTAATCTTATAGATGAATCAGGCATTACTGAAGATTCTAAAGTTTTAGTTAATGGTACTGGAAGTTCCGTTGGGAAATATGTGTTAGCAGTCTTAAACATTATGTTTCCACAGCTCGATACTACAGTTATTTGTGGTGAAAGATCAGATTCTTCAAGTAAGGATTTAGGTGCAAAAACCATCATTCATTATAATTCTCCTTCACTTACCAATGATTTACTTAATGATGTTAAAGCTAAGCCTTATGATGTTATCTTAGATATAACAGGAAGTGAAATTATTATCAAAAACCTTCATCATCTTCTTAAACCTAAAGGTACCTTGATTAATATTGCTGGAGGTAAGAAACATGATTTGAGTCACGATTCAATTTTAAATGTTTTCACTTGGGACTTAATAAAATTACATATTAGGACCGCCTTCGGCTTAAGTAGCCATAAATTCATCCAATCTGTTGTTCCACCTAAAAGAGAAGTACTTAAAAGAGGTGTTAAGTATATTTCCGATGGTGCTCTTCAACCAGTTCCTTCTAAAATTTACAAATTTCAACAATATCAAGAAGCTTGGGATTATCTCAAACAGGGAAAATATTCCGGTAAGACTTTCATTGAATTTTATTAGTTTAAATAGCTTTATATGTAAGTTTGTGGGCTATACAAAGCATTTTTTTTTTCGCAACCTCTGAGCCTCGAAAAAATCAGTTGTCTCAAAACCAAATCAGATTTAACCACAATCTTGGAAGTTTTCAACTGTAAAGAGGACTAGATTAGTACTATGAACGAGGATAACAATCCTCAACCTCCTAAGAAAAGTTCTAATGAACTTCAAGTTCCAACAGCTCAAGTTAGAAGGAAAAGAGGACTTTCTTTAAGATCTCAATTATTTAATAAGACCTTGAATAATAGATTAAATCCTATAGAACCTTCTATTGAATTACAAGATTACCTGAAGTCCGAGGATCAACAAACTTCTGAAATCACCAGATCGGATACTCCTCAAATAACTATAGATGAGTCTAATGTCATACAATCGTATGAACCATATCAGAATTCCAATACCTTTGTACGTTCCACCACCAACTTATCTACCAATTCTGAAACCAGTTCCGTAGAATTTCTTTCAAGATCTAAGAGACAAAAAAGAGGGAAGTTTATCACCACATTAATTGATATTAAAGATAAGATCACTGGAAATAAGGTATTACCACCTACAGAAAATGGTAGAATCATCCCATTAACCTTGGATCATAAGAGGTTCATTGAACAATATGGTAATGATGGGATTTATAATGGTTCTGGTGACCTTCTAGATGAAAGAACCGATGCCGTTTATGTGTCCAATACCATCACCTCATCTAAATATTCCATATATTCATTTCTTCCTAAACAATTAAAGGCACAGTTTTCAAAGATTGCCAATTGTTATTTTATGGTAGTGGCTATAATGCAAATGATTCCTTCTTGGTCAACTACGGGTCAATATACCACTATTATCCCATTACTTATTTTCATGTCGATATCTATAGCTAGAGAAGGGTTTGATGATTGGAAAAGACATAAGCATGATAAGGAAGAGAATAATAAGAAGTGTTGGATCATCAAAGAAGATTTGGATTTAAGTAATTTCGATACTAGATCTATTGCTACTATTATCACTGAGACCATACCAGTGATTACAGTTGGTGAACAAAATGAGCCGGAAGAAAAACCTCAAGACTCAGCCCATTCCTCAGCCAACTTGAAAAACTATAATCTTAAAGAATGCAAATCCAAATGGAAAGACATCAAGGTGGGGAATATCATTAAAATTCATGAAGATGAATGGGTACCTGCTGATATTCTTGTATTATCCGCACTTAATGAGAGTGATGCCGATACTGCTTTCGTAGAAACCATGGCCTTAGATGGAGAAACTAACTTGAAATCTAAAACCCCTCCACCGGATTTATCTAGAATCTTATCCAAAGCTTCAGGTCTTAAAAATTTTAACGATCACGTGACTGTTGAAGATCCAAATACGGATTTATATAATTTTGAAGGATTGATTAATGTTGATGGAGAAACACACGCTTTAGGACCTGATAATGTTATTTATAGAGGTAGTATTTTAAGAAACACCCAATCAGTATTAGGGTTAGTGATATTCACCGGTGAAGAGACGAAGATCAGAATGAATAATATCAAAAATCCTCGTGTTAAAGCTCCTAAATTACAAAGAAACATCAATTTCATTGTTATTTTTATGGTTTTCGTAGTAGCGAGCTTATCAGCATTTTCTACCATGGCTCAACGGTTGATGTATGATCAGAATAAGGAAAAAGCATGGTATTTATACGAACAAGATGCTGGAGTAGCTGCTACCTTGATGGGGTTCATCATCATGTACAACACATTGATTCCTTTATCACTTTATGTTACCATGGAGATCATCAAAGTTGGTCAATTGTTGTTACTTCAATGTGATATTGATATGTACCATAAGGAAAGTAACACACCAGCTGATGCTAAGACGGCCACAATTTTAGAGGAATTGGGTCAAGTGAATTACATTTTCAGTGATAAAACTGGTACTTTGACAGATAATTTGATGTTATTCAGGAAGTTCAGTATCAATGGGATGAGCTGGATTCATGATTTGGACCTAATTACCAAAGGTACCGATTCTCCATCTTTTGATTCCAGTGAAGATGAAATGGAAAAAGATCACGTGCCTAGAACCAGTACCACATCATTTGTAAGAGCTAGTATGGATCTTAAGTCCATTAAGTCCCAACTGACTTGGAAATCTACAGCCAATCCCAAAAAACCTCAGAATTTAAAGAGTTCCCTTGAATTATTGAAGTACATCCAAACCAACCCCAACACCTTATTCAGTAAGAAAGCTAAATTCTTCCTTTTGAGTATTGCTTTGTGTAGTACATGTTTACCACGTAGGGATGATGAAGAAGATCAAAATATCACTTACCAAGCATCTTCTCCCGATGAGAAAGCTTTAGTTGAAGCTGCTAGAGATCTTGGTTTCATAGTGTACGATAAGAAATCTAATATCTTAAACATGAAGACTTATCCTCAAGGTTTCAACGGTCCAGCTAAATTTGAAGAATATGAAGTTTTGGATGTGGTGGAGTTCTCTTCTCAAAGAAAGAGAATGTCTATTGTTGTGAGATTCCCTGATTCTAGAATTTGTTTGATATGTAAAGGTGCTGATAATGTGATCCTTGAACGTTTGAAGAATAGTCAAATGGCTCTTAGTAAAGCTAAAGAAATTTCCTTGAATGCCAGCGAACGGAAAATGATGGAAGCTGATGTTATTCTCCAACAAAGGTTTTCACAAGAAGCTGAAGCTAGAGAGACCAGAAACAGTATGAGTTCATTAAGTTCATTAAGAAAGAGTCTTCAGTACGGAGATCGTGCTCATACAGCTGGAACTTTGAATTCAATCGATAAGATTATTGGTGACGAAGAGGATCACACAGAAATCGCCGAAAATTTCCGAAAATCTTTACATCTCCAACAAGCTCAAAGATATAGTATTGAAGAACCTACTAAGAGTTCCTCGGCCAAAACAGCGGAATCTTTAGATGAAGTTTATGATGATAGGTTACTCTTAAATCAAGAATTCATCTTAGAGAAGACTTTGGAACATGTCGAAGAGTTTTCTACTGAAGGTTTAAGAACTTTGTTATATTCCTACAAATGGATGCATAAGAAAGAGTATGCTGATTTCAATGAACAGTATCAAGCAGCCAAAACTGCTCTTGTTGACAGGTCCACTCAAATAGAAACTGTGGGAGAGTCCATTGAGAATAATTTCGAATTATTAGGTGCCACAGCCATTGAAGATAAGTTACAAGATGGTGTTAGTGATGCTATAGAGAAGCTTAGAAGAGCTGGGATCAAAATGTGGATGTTAACTGGAGATAAGAGAGAAACAGCTATCAATATTGGTTATTCATGTAGATTGATCAAAGATTATAGTACTGTAGCTATCCTCAACATCGACCATGGAAAAGAGGAAGTTAAAAAGATTATTGTTGATGCCATTAAGAAAGTTCAAGGTGGTAGTGTTGCCCATTGTGTGGTGGTAATTGATGGTGAGACTTTAGGTACTATTGAACAAGATGAAGATTTATTCCATCATTTAATCGATTTGTGTATCATAGCTGATAGTGCTATTTGTTGTAGAGCATCTCCATCACAAAAAGCTAAGATGGTTACCAGTATTAGGGAAGTTAATAGAAAATCGGTTACCTTAGCTATTGGTGATGGTGCAAACGACATTGCGATGATTCAAAGTGCCGACATTGGTGTCGGAATCACAGGTAAAGAAGGTTTACAAGCTGCCAGATCTTCAGATTATGCCATTGCTCAGTTCAGATTCTTACTCAAGCTTTTACTTGTTAATGGTAGATACAATTATATCCGTACCTCGAAGTTTGTGTTATGTACGTTCTACAAGGAACTTATCTTCTACTTAACACAAGCTTTATATCAAAGATATACTTTATTTTCAGGGTCGTCAGTATACGAGAGTTGGTCATTATCAATGTTTAACACTTTGTTTACATCCTTACCTGTGTTGGTGGTAGGAATCTTCGATAAAGATTTGAAACCAGCCACTTTATTGGCAGTACCAGAATTATATGCTAAA
The DNA here is from genome assembly GCA_030570975.1 of Yamadazyma songkhlaensis. Lineage (NCBI taxonomy): Eukaryota > Fungi > Ascomycota > Pichiomycetes > Serinales > Debaryomycetaceae > Yamadazyma > Yamadazyma songkhlaensis. The sequence goes on along the minus strand of JAJLWX010000004.1, from coordinate 857,701 downwards.
GGGAGATTATACCAAGCATTTAATTTGAAAGTGTTCGTTAGTTGGATGGTCCTTGCAGCATTACAAAGTGTTGGAATCTCCTTCTTGTCATGGCATTTATGGGCATTGACTGCTTTAAGAGATAACACCACTTTACCTTTAGGTACATTATTATTTGCGACATTGGTCATCATCATTAACTGCAAATGTGAATTCATAGAGTTACAGAACCGTAATTGGTTAGCTTTTGCTGCTTTTATCATCTCTGTTGGAGGTTATGCAGTATGGAATGTTTTAATCATGTTCTTATATAGATCCAAAGTAGCACCCATTTTTTATGTTGAATATGGATTATTACAATTTGGTCAAGATGTGACTTTCTGGGCCACCTTATTGATCCTTTTCACAATTCCTTTGTTACTTGACATTCTTATCAAAGTCTTCAAGTTCATGATTAAACCTAGTGATGATGAATTATTCAAAGCTATTGAGAAAGACTTGGAAATGAGGAAAACCTTTGAAACTAAATCTTTTGATTATTTATCTCAAGGTTGGACTTTCCCTCATCAATCATCCATTTGGAGACGTAAAATCATTGTCCTTATCAATTTCATCAGTAAAAAACTCGGTCTTAACGTCGAGATGGAAGATAAAGATACTTTGGAATATAGAAAAAGAGCAGGTACTGTTACTAATGAAGGAGAATTACCTCCAAGTGGTGATGGAGAAGTTATTTATAAAGGAGATTCTCAATTAAGTCCAGACTTCGAAGTGTTACCTAGTGGTAAAAGAGTTAAGATCAAAAGAGGCCGTAGTGGTAGTCTTTGGGATAGATTCAGAAATGAAGAAGATGAAGATATTGAAGCCATTATTTCTGATCGTTTGAATGGATTAGATGTTCAAAGAACTCAAAGTATCACTCCTGACCCCACAATAACTCGTTAATCTCCCGGCATTCATCGGGATTTACTTGCATTATGTATTATATAAGCCCCACACTTTTTTTGCAGCCTCTTAAATTCGAGCGCGGGTCCGAGAAAAAAAATCATGTTTGAAGATATGATCAATAGGGAGGACAATATTGTCCTCCAAACAATACGGCATCCTCTCTACCAGAAGATGATGGAAGATGCTAGAAGAGAATATTATAAGAGATCGAAGATTGTGCTTGAAACTTTTTTTTCAAAAGATTCTGATAGTATAGAACTCAAGAAGAGTGGGATCATTTCACAAAGACCTAATTATTTCCATGCTGAATTTCCAAAGAAAGCAACTTCTTTGGATACTGAAGAGCATTATGCCAATGTACCTAATGAATTTGTTGTACGTTGGATTCCAAGAGATATAGCTAAACTTATATTTCCAGCGTTATATTTCCTGGATTTAGTAGATCAGTTAAAGAGAGAGAAGAGTAAGATTCATACTATCATCACAGCAAGTCCCGTGCCTACAACATCAGAAAAGGAAGAATGTAAAATGGCTAAAGGAACAGCAGCTTGGGATAGAAATGGAGTATGGTTTTGTACTTGTTCTAAGATTAACTTATCTTCTAAGGATGAATTTGGACCCAAATTCTTCAAAACTTACAACCAATGGTTGTTATGGGATCATTCTATTCATCAAGTGATAGGAAGTGCCAGACAAAATGAGAATATTCAATTAGTAGAGGATATCAAGAGAGCCAGAACATCTTCTTTGGCTCCATGAGATGCTTCTTCAGCTCCATAGAGAATAAGAGAGCACCTTAGCGAGGGTTTCGTCAACATGCATTAAAAAGGATCTTCATATGGATCCTCTTCATCATAATCATCATCTTTCTCGAATTCATAAACAATAGCTCCAGAATATGATCCAAGTTCATCTTGAGCTGCCATAAATGGTAATTCAACTTGCTCTTTGGCAACTTTTTGTTTCGAATTGGTGGTTAAATTGAAGGTGGTAAGATCTTTCAATAAACTTTCATCTTCAACATATGCTGCTTCTTCACTTTCCTTAACTATCTCATAAACATGTGTAGACGAATTAATGATAAATTTATAACTTAAGGCTCTACCTGATTTTCTTCTGTTTGTGAAATCCAATTTGAAAATTGGAAAATTGATCTCTTTGTATATTGGGAACTTCAACTTGTTGATACTGTTATCGAATTCTTCTTGATCTATTTGAGTGAAATATGGTTCAATTTCAAAGATTGAACTGGCCACATAATGTAAAAGTCTTAAAGCTGAAGGGAAATTACCATTGGTAGTTGACTTTCTAGTGACATCATTATGATAAACTGCCAATAAAATCACCGATGGCAGTATAATGGATGATACAAAGGTAGTTAAATATTCTGGCTGGAGATAATTCAAGGAATCTACCACAATTAATGTCTTTTTAGTTAATGGGGTAACAGTTTCTGGTGTTTTAACCACTTCTTTGACCTTACTAACGATTTCTGTCGAACTAAGATCCATACAATCAATGAACTCTGATGCATAATGAGGTCTATTGACAGTCTCAAATGATAAAAACACAATGTTACCTGTATTTTTGGAAACAAACTCCTCTATAAGATAATAAGAGGATTGTACCAAAGTGTCTATGACCAACACAAAGGGTACACCATCCTTCAAGTTAAGGACTCTATTCAATAGCACTAAAGAGCTTTGAGATGACATTGAAGATTTGAAAAAGTTCGCGAAAACCCATGAGTAGTAGGAGGAAGAACTTAGTGGGAAGTTATACCATTCCCAAGCTGTTGGCAGCCGATATCCAACAGGAGAATGATAGATTTGATAGTCAAAGTACTGAGGATTTAAAAAGTAACACAAAAAATGAGTACAATAAACAATCACTGAAACTAACAGATATAGTCAATAATGGTAAGATGACTTATAAACAAAGAATACAGCATAATAATGGACAACAAGAAGAGTCTGAACCGTCACAGATAGAGGATAAACCTCAAATAAAAAGATTACGAAGGAGGCGATGGGATGTTACTCCTGAAGAACGTGAAAAGCTCTTAAGTCTAGAAAAAGATAAGACTTTATCTCAAGTGATCTCCCATAAAGTCCCCGTTTACAGAGGTTTACCATTAACAGATGAAATATTGGATAAAATACTACCTGAAGGATATTCCAAGGCCACTATACCCAAGGATTTGGTGGTGAATCAAGAAGAAAATGAGATTTACATGCCTTTAAGTTCAGATATTCAGAATCAGAAAGCTATGGAGGAATTGATGGTCACCAAGTTACCTGAAATCAATGGAGTGGAGTTCTTCAGAAAGGAGGATCAGAAATATTTTGGAAAATTAGATTTAATCAAGGATAAACAGAATCTTTCCACAGAAGAGAAGAATGAACTTAAGGTTATGGAACTTTTGTTGAAGATCAAAAATGGTAACAATATAGTAAGAAAGAAATCTTTAAGACAACTCACTGATAGTGTTAAGAACATTGGACCGGAACCTATGTTCAATCAAGTTTTACCGTTATTGATTGAACCCAGTCTTGAAGATCAAGAACGTCATGTTTTAGTCAAATTGATAGGAAGAGTTATATTCAAATTAGATGATCAAGTTCGTCCTTATACTCAAAAGATCCTTGCAGCTGTATCTCCATTGTTGATCGATGAAGATTTCAATCTAAGACTTGAGGCTAGAGAAATCATCTCCAGTTTATCTAAAGCTGCTGGTTTAGCTAATATCTTATCTACCTTAAGACCAGACCTTAGTAATAATGATGAGTACATCAGAAACATTACTTCCAGAGTCTTAGCAGTAGTAGGGAATACCTTAGGACTTACGACATTCCTTCCATTTCTTAAAGCTGTGATAAAATCCAAGAAAAGTTGGCAAGCTAAACACACAGGTATTAAGATCATTCAACAATTATGTATTCAGCTAGGTTCAGGGAATGGGAACTCTATTTTACCCCATTTACACCAATTTGTAAGTCTACTCACTCCTGCCATAGCTGATGAACAAGCGCAGATTAGAATGATCACTGCCAACACTTTATCTCAACTTGCTGATACTGTTGCTCCCTACGGGATCGAATCATTCGAACCAGTGTTAGAACCATTATGGAACGGTATGAAGAAACATCGTGGTAAAGGATTAGCTGTTTTCTTGAAAGCCATTGGATCTATCATTCCTCTCATGAAGAATGATTCCAACTATGAAGAGTATGCCAACTACTACACCAAAGAACTAGTGGGAGTGATTTCCAGAGAGTTTAATTCACCTGATGATGAGATTAGGTCGACGATTCTTCGAGTTTTGACCAAATTACCTGTCAATAGACAATTGATCAAGAACTACGAGTCCACCATTTACACTCCATTCATGAAATCTTTCTGGAACAGAAGAACAGCCACCGATGTTAAGTTTTTGTACAAGTTAGTAGTGAATACCACCAGTGAGTTGGCTTTAAAGCTCAATTATTTGAAAATGATTGAGAAATTGATAATCTTCACCAAAGATTCCAACGAAATGCTTCGTAAAATGGCAGTAGAAACTCTTTGGAAGATCATATCCACCAAACCGGAAGAACTCATTGGTATGGAAGCAAAGTTGGAAGAAAAGTTGGTCGATGGGGTATTGTTTGCTTTCCAAGAACAAACCCAACAGAATAGAGTGTACTTGAACGGTATGTCCATCGTAGCTAAAAGTTTAGGTATCAGATTAAAACCTCATATCAATTCCATCCTTAGTACGGTGTTGTATCGAATCAAGAACAAGTCTCCAGAAATCAGACAACAAGCAGCACTTTTAATAGCTGCTATTGCCCCCACAGTTAAGTTATGCACTCATGGAGAAAGTGATATCATCCAGAGATTGATCCTTATACTCTATGAATCGTTAGGGGAAGTTTATCCGGATGTGTTGGCTTCATTATTGACAGCTTTGAATTCTTGCTTAGAATCGTTCTCTAGTGAAGATTTGCTCGGACTTCAAAACCCTTCCATCAACCAGTTAGTACCTTCATTATCACCAATCTTGAAGAACAGACAAGAGAAGGTTCAAGAATCATGTATCTTAGTCATTGGCTTGATAGCTAGGAAATGTGCTGAAACTATCAATGTTAAAGAATGGATGAGAATCTGTTTTGATCTCCTAGACACCTTGAAATCCCCAAAGAAACGTATCAGAATCGCTGCTAACAGTACTTTCGGAGATATCGCCAAAACCATTGGTCCTCAAGATATCTTATCTATGCTTCTCAACAATTTGAGAGTTCAAGAAAGACAATTGAGAGTTTGTACCTCTGTAGCTATTGGGATTGTTGCTGAGGTGTGTTCTCCGTTCACTGTCATTCCAGCCATCATGAATGAGTACAGAACCCCAGATACCAACGTTCAGAATGGGGTATTGAAAGCAATGACTTTCTTATTCGAATATATCGATGGTAACATGACCAAAGATTATCTTTATGCCATAACCCCATTACTTCAAGATGCTTTGACCGACAGAGATCAAGTCCATCGTCAAACAGCTGCTACTGTCATTAAACATATGGCTCTTAATTGTCAAGGTTGTATCACTGATGAATATGTGGATGTGTTTGTACATTACTTGAACTTACTCCTTCCTAATGTCTTTGAAACTTCACCCCATGTCATTGCTAGAATCCTTGAAGCTATCGATGCTATCAAAAATGTCATAGGTTATGGTAGGTACACGAACTATATATGGGCTGGACTTTTCCATCCAGCTAAGAAAGTTAGAGCTTCGTATTGGAAGTTGTATAATATGGCATACATCCAAAATGCTGATGCTATGGTACCGTATTACCCTGAGTTGGATACTTTGGGTGTAGAAGGAGAGAGCCATGATATTGAGGAATTTGATTTATTTTTATAAGTACCCTCCCGCAAATTGAGGTAAATAGCCGCAGGATCAGTGGGATAGTTAATGAGAAGTGTCTCATCACTGGTAAAACTCCAGGGCTGTTTCAACATATTCGTCAGTACCTTTGAGTACAAAGTCCTCAGAAAAGAATGCTTCATAAGTAGCATCATTAGGAGGATATTCCAACATAAAAGGAGGTTCCGGGTCCTTAGAATATTGTTCAAGTGCTGTACGAGTGATAACCTTAGCTTGGAATTGGATAATATCCTCAAAGTCTTCACAATCACTGTCTTCAAATGAATCATCAGGAAAGGCAATACCAGAATAGAACTGAGTAACCCAACGATCGGGTTTAGCATTAATATAGAAACCTTTAAACCAGAAATCTATTTTATCTCTCATTGGCATTGACTTTTGTTTTGAAAACAAGGGAAAAAGACCTTCACTGGTTGTTTGATCAGGAGGTTTAGGTTCAAAAACTCCCGTGAAAAAGTTGAATTCCCCAGAAAAGTTCCCTGAAATATCTCCTTGATCCTCTTTTGTCATATTCATTATCCTTAAGTCTTAACTTCTTTCCCTTATTAACCAAAACTTTCACTATAACAAATCTCTTTGTGGCTGCTGTTATCACCAAGTTTTTTTGCAACCGCAAATTCATCACCGCGCACCATCACGAACTATGGGTGTGAATTCATTATGGGATATTCTTGGTCCAACAGCCAGAACGGTACGATTAGAGGCATTAACCAGACGGAAATTAGCCGTAGATGCCTCAATTTGGATTTACCAGTTCTTAAAAGCTGTTAGGGATAGTGAAGGGAATACTTTACATCAATCTCATATAGTTGGGTTCTTTAGAAGAATATGTAAGTTGCTTTATTTTGGAATACTACCGATTTTCGTGTTTGATGGCGGGGCTCCTGCTTTGAAGAGAGAAACAATTCAGAAGAGAAGGGAGCGAAGAGAAGGGAAACGTGAAAGTGCTATAGAGACAGCCCATAGATTATTAGCAATCCATGTTCAAAGACAATCTAAGAAAAGAGGTATCACTGATGATGATGTGACATATCTAGATGATTTATCAATGAACCATCCTCAACATGTGACATCAGAACCTCGGGCAAAGAGATTTATAGCCAAAGATGAATACCATTTACCTGATTTAAAGAAGATCAAAGTTAGAGATACAGATGAAAGGTTAATGCCAGAAGAAGAGTTCAATGAATTGGCAGGTGAATCCTTTGATGTTGTGGATGGTATAAATATCAATGAAGTGGACCCAAAGTCTGAAGAGTTTTCAAAGTTACCAATGCCCACTCAATATATGATCTTATCTCATCTTCGACTTAAGTCCAGATTGAGATTAGGATACTCTAAGGAACAATTACAACAGATATTTGACGATTCTATGGATTTTTCAAAGTTCCAGATCCAGCAGGTTCAGAGGAGAAATTTCTTTACCCAAAGATTAATGGATATTAGTGGTATGGGAGATGAAGGTAATGCTACGAGGAGAATTGCGGGGGAAAAGGACAGGAAGTATACTTTAATGAGAACTAATGATGGGTGGGCCTTATCTTTGGGCGAAGGTAGTGAGAATCGTCCTATAGAGATTGAAGACCAAAAGGATGGTCTTTATGATAATGTTGATTTGGACACGACCATAGATAAGGAGAGACAGATAAGTAGTAAGCCAAAGTTGGAGAGGGTGGAGTTGAAGAAGCCAGAGCTAAAGCCTCCGAAACTTGCGGATATTAAGAAATATGCTAGCAAACCAGCTGTAGTACAACCGGAGCAGTTATCTGATTCTGAAGATGACTTTGAAGATATACCATTAGAAACCAACGAAATCAAAGTAGAGGTTGAAGCAGACCCCGAACAAGATGAGATAGAACAAGCACTTGTGGCGTCGATCTACGATCAGTACAAAGATGAGAAACCACTGGATTTGGGATTCTCACAAGGGGAACTCGAGAAAGCTATTGAGGAATCAAAGAAAGATCTTTTTCAATTGGAGGATCAGATAAATACTGAGATAGGCCATGGTGAAGAGGCAGAGAACAGTGAGCTTGATTTTGGGCTGTCCGTGTTATTCGCTCCGGTGGAGCCTCAAGGGGGAGTCACAGGAGTGGAAAAGATACGAGAACTGGCAGCAACTATACCAGAAACATCACTGAGCAGGACGACTATATCGAGAACCTCCCCAACACCCAACACAGTGCCAATCACTTCACCCCGAATAGCGCCACCTTCACTAACTTCACCTCCAAAACCATCTGTAACTCACGTAACCATAGAAGACATTCCCGACAAGTCCAAGGAATCAGATATCAAAGAAATAGAAGCCATCATTGATAGTGAAGACGAAAAGACCGAACAAAAGCGTAAGAACAAAATACCAGAATGGTTTAATGATAAACTCGATCAACAAGCATATAACTATAAACCCACTGACTTGCCTTCGAAAGAAGTTGCCAAAGAAGATGAAGAGGCAGGTTTGATCTCTTGGAATGATGCTAAATACATCTTAGATCAGGAGAGTGACCAAGAGAGTGATTTTGAGGAAGTCGAGATCACGAAGGTGGTTATGCCAGGAATTATTGACTTGTCTGAGTCGACCGAGAATGTGGAGGATGATTCTGTAGACGTCCAGACGGAGAAGGGTGAAAGAGACGAAACTGTAACGGAAGCTACTACCATAGAGCCCCAAACCACGACCAAAGCCACGGAGAAACCCAAAAAACCTAAACAAGATTTCCTCGATTACGAATTCATCGAAGATGACGATAAAGCCATCAACCAACAATTAGTTTCGGAATATCAAGACCACGAAGATCTTAAAAACCAAATCAAGATCTCCCTGGAAATCCCCCTTAATTCCAATACTTCCGTCACAGATGAACAACTTCTTCAGGAAAGATTACATAAACAAAAGAGAGATGCGGAAGAAGTGACTGAAACCATGATCAACGACGTCCAGGAACTTTTAAGAAGATTCGGGATCCCCTTCATCACTGCACCCATGGAAGCAGAAGCTCAATGTGCTGAATTATTGAAGCTTGGATTGGTGGACGGTATAATCACCGATGATAGTGATTGTTTCTTATTTGGAGGTGATAGAATCTATAAGAACATGTTCAATCAGAAACAGTACGTGGAATGTTATATGACCTCTGAGTTACAACGGAACTTGGGTCTAGATCAACATAAGTTGATTGAACTAGGATTATTACTAGGCAGTGATTATACTGAAGGAATCAAAGGTATTGGACCTGTACTTGCTATGGAGATTTTAGCCGAGTTTGGTGATCTCTCCAAGTTCAAAAAATGGTTCGACGATACAGCTTTAGGTCAAATTGATTCCAGCACTTCACTCAAGAAGAATTTAACCACAAGAGTGAAAAATGGGAAGTTATTCTTACCTCCACTGTTCCCTGATCCCATCATCTTCGATGCTTACACCTCCCCTGAAGTTGATTCCAGTAAAGATCCTATCAAATGGGGTATACCTGATCTAGACCAAATCAGATCATTCCTTATGTATAATGTTGGTTGGTCCCAAGCCCGAGTAGATGAAGTGATGGTACCTTTGATACGTGATATGAACAAGAAAGCTCGTGAAGGTACTCAATCCACCATCAATGAATTCTTCCCCGTTGGCCATACCCAACTTCGTAAGGACCTAAAGATAGGTAAGAGGCTCAAGGCTGCTGCTAGCAAAATGAATAAACAGTGATTTCGCGAACTTTTTTCTCTTTAACTATGACAGAGAGTCTTTCACGATTAACGTCGATGTTTGAGACGGCCAAAGATCTAACTATCGAGGCAGCAGTGTCAGCATCGGCTAGATTGGCAGACACTCCTAGTTCTGCTCGACCAGCAGAGATTTCCAAGTTATTAAATTCCAGAATTGAGAAAGATGTTTCCAACGGTATGAAATGTGTTATATCAATGATGTCCAGAGATGATAATGCTTTACCGTTCTTTGCTGATGTGGTGAAGAATATTACGTCCCAGAATGCTAAAGTAAGGAATATGGTGATGATTTATATCACAAGGTATGCTGAAATCGAACCAGATACGGCATTATTGGGTATTAATTCTATTCAGAAAGCCCTTAGTGATAAGAATCCCAACACCAGGTCCATGTCCATTAAGTCATTATCAGCCATAAGAATATCTTCTATTGCTCCGATCTTACAATTATGTGTAAAAAGAACAGTCACAGATAATTCTCCTTTAGTGAGAAGTTCTACAGCCATAGCTATAGGAAAGATCTATGAAATAGATAAACAAGGAGCTAAACAGTTGTTTGAGTACTTAGCTAAACTTCTTGCTGATACAGATCCTATGGTTGTAGGTACGGCCATCAAATCGTTCGTTCAAATTATGGGTGAGACTGAAATCCGTCAATGGAAATGGCTGATGATCCATGGCCATTATAGAAGATTCTGTAAGCTTTTAGGACAATTTGATGTATGGTCACAAGCTATAGCCATTGACTTGTTAACGGATTATGCCCGATTATTCTTACCACGTCCAGTTCAGGGAGATGAAGACCTTTTGTCTGAGAATGGTACCATGGACACTGATCTTGAACTTTTGATCAATTCCATGTATCCTCTTATCAAGAGCAATGCACCTTTTGTGTTGTTTAGTATCATCAGGTCCTTAATAGCTTTAGCTCCATCCAAGACATTAAAAGATTTCAACATCCCTACCATTTTATGTGCTATGGCCACTGATAATGAGAACACTCCCATTAACTTATTTGCACTCCAAGCCATTTCTACTATTTGTGAGTTTGACAAAACCCTTTTCGAAGGTCAATATCGTAGATTATTCATCTTTCCTTCAGATTCCGTAGATGTAGCTAAAACCAAGTTAGACATCCTTTCTTCCTTAGTTGACGAGTCTAATGTGAAACATATCATTGAAGAATTGAAATATAATGCCATAGAATCATCAGATTTATCCGTGGCAAGTGAATCCATCAAAGCCATTGGTCGTTGTTCCCAAGTTTCAGTGGAATGGAATAGAAAAATCTTGAAATGGTGTCTCAACAACATCAAGAATGCTAAAGGTGAAGCTTTGAATGAATTTTTGACCGTTATCAGGTATTTGATTCAGATCCAACAAGGTGAATCCAATAAGAACCCCGAAATCTCCAAAATCATCTATAATCTTTCATTGATATTGAATGATACCACCTTAAAGTTACCTTCTGATGCTAGGGCCAGTATTATTTGGATCATTGGAGAGTTCACCAAAGAGTGTGATAACGAAATAGCTCCAGATATCTTAAGAGTTCTTCTTAAAACCTTTGTGGAAGAACCAGACATCGTTAGATACCAAACATTGATCTTAGCAGCTAAATTATACTCCATAACCTTTGATGAGTTCAAGAACAGTCATGGGGAAGCCACCGAAGCATTGGAAGAGTTCAAAACCACCAATATCATCGCACAAATGTTCCATTATACGTTATCCCTTGCTAAGGCTGACGTTTCCTTCGATACTAGGGATAGAGCTAGAATGATTGATGTGCTATTGAATAATAACCTGACGGAATTGGCTTCATTATTCCTTCAAGCACCTAAACCAGCACCAATAATGTCTTCCTTAACAGCCAATAATATCCAAGGAAGGGTGTTAGGGAAGTATTTTAACGTCCCGGATTGGCAAGATCCTAGTACTTTACCACCAGCCAGCGTAAGGAAGGAATTGGCCGTACAAGAGAATAAATTGACTGCCTCCATTGGTAGTAAGACCACCAGTTCCACTATAGCTAAGAAGATCGGGGAATTACCTAATACTAAGCATTCCATATCGTCGTTGCACTACAATCCAGTAAAGAAGAATGATTATAAGTTAGAGAGTTTAGATGATTTCTTTGGCGATGAGCTGCTGGAGCTGCTGGAGGAGGAAAGCGAAGAAGACGAGGAGGACGAAGATGATGAAGAGGGTGAAGAGGCAAGCGAAGAGGACGTGGAAGAAGACGACAGCGAAGAAGAGGAAGATGAAGATAGTGAAGACGAAGCCGAAGCCGAAGCCGAAGCCTCAGAATCAGACTCGGATGAACTTATCGAAAGCAGTGACGAAGAACTGAATTTAATAGATAAAGCCATATAGAACTATATAAGTTACGAGAAATCTCTAGTCTACTCCCTAAGCAACATGTTCAACAACCTCAGAAACTAACTTACCATTCTTAACACTGTGTTTGAATTGTTCTGGGGCTGGTAACTCAACGTAATCGTCATCTTTAGGAACATTGATATTCAAAGCTGTGGTTTTACTAGAGTAAATTTGAGTCTCAGCTTCAACACATTCTTTGGATAAGTAAACTGATCCTTCATCACATTGATCAATATCAATGTCAGCAACAGTCCCAAGAACTTGTAATCCAAATTTATGGGCCTTAATCAATTCAATACCTGAGATCAAAGAATCAATGACAATCCCACATCCTGAAGTGTTGGAAACGGAGATAGCGTTGGCCTTACCTTTGACTTGAATGGTGATATCCTTACAGTTACCTACAAAGATAGATTGGTGCATTTCAGCATCAATGGTTATTAAATCTTCACCTTGGAGATCAGCTTTAGTATAATGTTCTATAATCCATTTACTACCGTCGATTAACTCTTTTCTAGCAGGTTTTTTGGTAGGAACTGATGATGACGAAGATAAAGAGGAAGGTTTCTTTGGTGGGGTTGGTTTTTTAGGAACAGCGGGAGCAGTTTTCTTCAATTCTGGGTTCTTATGGTTCATTTGAGATTTTTCCACTTTCTTTAAACCTGAAGTGATATTTTCACCTTTGTTTAAATCTGCAAATACAGCATTCATACCACCAGCTGGAGCAGCTGGAGCAGCTGGAGCAGATGAAGTATCATCAAAAAGATTAGCTGGTGGAGGAGGTGGAGGAGGAGGAGGTGGGGGACCACCCGCATTTGGTCCTGGAGGGGTGGGGGGAGCAGAAGATTTTTTGTTTAAAACTTCATCCAATGGTTTACCGTTAATGTTCCATTTTGGACCTTTGGTATGGAATTCTTTTACATAATCCTTCAAAGGTTCGAAAATACCTAAGAAAGATTTAACCCAATCAACTTGAGTTTGATCAGAATCTTTATATTCTTTCATAATTCTATTAGACCAGAATTGAGCAGAATCTTTAAATTCAGGAATCAAAGAAACTGGAGTATCACTAACAATCCAACCTAATACTGGAGCACCTTCAGCAATGGTGTTTAAATGATTGAAATATTTAGATTGACGGTTGGAATCTTTAATAGTACCTATCTTTTCTATCTTTTCATTGATAGGTTTAACAGCTTCCATGAATTTAGGATCGGTCATTTGTGGTTTCTTAGCTTGACTAACAATGTGTAAGAAATCACCTTGAGCTTTAAAAGCTTGATATAATTGATCAGCTGATTCACCCACTACTGAGTCAATAGCTTTAGATTGTTCAGCCCAAGGTTTAACTACATCTTCAACGAATTCTTCGAATCTGATGGTTGACTTAGTCTTTTCCTCTTCTTCCTCATCTTCTGGAATGGATTTTGGTACGGCATTCATAGTTAAAGGGGCAGAACTACTACTTGAAGTTCCACTAGATACTGACGAAGTATTGGACATAGTGTTAGCAATTGGTTTTTCTTGAGGTTTTCTAGAATCTTCTTGGATCATAGTGATATCTTCCAAACGAGAAGTGGCAGCTTCCAATCTCTTAAGGATGGTAACAATGTTGTAACCTTGAACATTCAATTTGTTTTCTTCACTGGACATGTTTGAGTTGATCCAAGTTGACGATGTCGCGGAGTGCGAGTTTAAGTCGCGCTGTCGTAAAATGTGAAAGACAACTGAGACCAATTCTAAATATATAACTAACACCTTATTTTTATTGCGAATTATGGTTAATTAACTTAGATTGATAACAATATTATGTATTAATAAATATGTAACAAATAAAATGTTGATAAAATGAGACAAAAAAGACTGGATGGTTGTGTGTATGCATGCAGCACGATGATACTTAGTGTTACACTTGACTATGGCCAGTCTAGTGCAGTGGAGTTTGCACAGATTACTCAACGGAAGTACATTATACGTAGGGGTTAACGAACTTGTGCGACGACTACGTGCAGACACGTAGTAGCACTATTAGTGCTCAGTAATCTGACTGACGGAGAAATAACTATAGCAGTCATCGCTCTAGCCCATAAACTGTCCCCTGACGATCCATCTAAGGTATTAGTGACCCAGCTAAAATAATGTTTAAAGAGATAAGCACCTATCGATACGACAAACCTCTGTCCACCAACGATGGTTGTGGTGAGTCTCAATGAGAGTGCTGTCTATCACTCTCACCTCTGTGTTATTTCCATTTGTTGTATTTTCACCTGGCACTGGTACTTCTAGATCTGTACCGCCCGTGTTATATTCATCGTCGTCAGCCATAAAGAAATCAGCCGATATATGTTCCAAGTTGTGTCCTATCCCATAGATTGACCTGCTGAAACTGATAGGTCCGTCTGAGACACTAATAGGAAACGGATAACCCAAGTCTTCAAGGCATCTTGCTAGCTCGACATCAGTGCCATTCGGTTCAAATGGTCTATCGAGAACTATATATATACCAACTTGGCTACTCATAGTGTTTATCAAATATTCATCAGCCATCGTGGAAGCATTAATACATGTGCTCAATTCGTAGGCAAATTCAGTTACATTCGTCCAACCTGCTGTAACTGATACAAACCACATCAAAACAGACAAGCTGCATAAGGGTCCTAACAGGGGGTTTGAATGCATATTCACACTGTACGCACTGTGGAAAAAAACCTCACTTTACCACCGGGCGGCTTTGGTTGCAAAAGATAGGGTCCACTGATGTTCTGGTTTAGTGGTTTTCATGGTGGGAGGCAAGACTACGAAACTTCAGCATTAGGAATCAGACAGTTAAGCTTTTCTTGTAGTGGAACAAGGTACTTTGTACACAGCTAGAGGCTGATGGCGAACGCTGTGATTAGATGTTCTACAAGAATATATGATTGAAGGAGGAAAGTGGTCTCAATCTCTTCTCTGTCCCTACTGACCCTTGACTTGCTTCTACGCCTCACACTAATCATCTCAACAGGCCCACCATGAATACCTCCTCCTTTGTCTGAGACTATTACTCATTCCTCCCTAACCTTGACTTCTAAAGTGGCTTAAGAAATAAGGTTCACTTTTACAACAGAGGCCATTTACTATAAATAACCTGTCATCTCCCCACAAAAACATTTCAAAATTTGAACTAAAATGAACCCCATGATTGATACCCTATTCTTCATCGTTCAACTTGTAGCTGTTCAAGCAATCATTGATTTGAAACAATTCCGTAGTGAGGTATTCACAGAAGACTTCAATATTACCCTATTCAATGAATGCACCAGTACAACAAGAGAAGATGTATTTTTTTGGACAGACTTGGGAGGAGATCTCGTTTTAACGCCAAACCAAAATAGTACCAACTATGACGAAGATACTTGGTTAAATTGTATTGGAGACCAAGAGATGGACGAAATCATTGCAGTGAGTGATGGAACTTATTTACAAGACTATGAACCTTTTCCATTAGCAATCGGTCAAACGATTTTTCCCTGGACTGGTATCAGGTACTTCGCCGTAGCCAACTGTAGTTGTACGAATTAGATGAATATATGATTAAAGAATAAGTGGTAAGTAGTCATGGTGAGTAACTTTTCCAATTTACGCTACTGTATCACCCTTACTTGAGGTTTAGCTCTCCCTAACTGCATCATTAGGCTCAGTATAAGAAGCTTATTAAAGAAGTGCCGGGCTGATTATCCACTTCAAATATCAGCTCATACATCTGAAGAATTAAGGTTGATTTCAAGGTTAAGCACGAAGTTGGGCTATAAATCTCCAACCTTGTCCCCATACCACACCTTACAACAATGAACGTAGCACACATGTTTTACACAGTTTTCTTGATTCTTCTGGTAGTAGCTGCCCAAGAAATGATTTCTTTGAGCGAATGCTATAAAGAGATAGTAAGTGTGGATTTTAACATCACTCAATTCAACGAATGCACCAATACAACAAGGGACGAAGTTCTCATATGGATAGATGAGGGAGGAGAACTAATATTCACTCCACACAATGACACATATTTTGATGAAGAAGATCAGAATCTTTGGCTAAATTGTATTGGAGAACAAAACATGGATACAATCTTTTCAGTGAGCGATGGAACTTATGTAGAAGAATATCAACCTTTTGCTTTAGCAAACGGACAATCAACTTTCCCATGGACTGCTACCAGGTATTCCGTGTATCCACCTTCCGACCTGGGAGAGTCCGAGTCAATTTCGATTTCAGGTACCATATATTCTGCACTTCAGGGTGTTTCCAAGTATATATCTCCAAAACAGTGGTTGTTTGACAGTCATTTCCAAAAGCTGAAAGAGATTGACTGATCATTCTGACAAAAATGTGACATGGCATAATTATCGAGGTGTATGTCGTTCACAAACGCTTTACAATCATGGAAGATTATCATGTCAGAAAGGTAATCTTTTTGCTGTAAAAGAGTTTTACCTACATCTCTCCGGGCCTATGTATACTCAACATGAGATTGCTTACTAGATCCTCTACTTTCTACGATTCTCTAGTCTCCTTCTGCCACACATTTGACCTAACTCGAATTACTGCCCAAAGTCCTCACACTCACACTCACTCAAGCGCGAGTGAAAATTATCACCAACTTGAACGAACATGGCTCCAAGTAAGAAAGGACCAGAGGAATTCCCTCCTCAGACAAAGTATCCGTTGAAAGAGAATACTGCTCCACAAACAAGTCAACCGTTCTATCAACATTATGAAACCGGTGTACCGATAGCCATAGATATGGGATCTTATCAATTGAGAGCTGGATTAACCAACTCGGATACTCCCAATAACATTTTCCCAACGTTAATGGCTCGTTATAGAGAAAGAAAATCCAATAGATTATTGACATTGGTAGGAAATGATGTTTACCGAGATCCTTTGATCAGATCTTCCATCAAATCTCCCTTTGATGGGTCTATTATCACCAATTGGGATTATGTAGAAACGATTTTTGATTATACTTTTGCCCATTTAAACGTCCAAAGTACTAATGAAAGTGTTAATAATCCAATTATCATGACAGAACCTCCAGCTACCACCTTAAACTATAGAAAAGGCTTATACGAGATGTTATTCGAAACCTATAACACACCACAAGTAACTTTTGGAATCGATTCCTTATTCTCCTACTATGCCAACACCAATGGAAACCCTCAAGATGCTATAGTTATTGGTAGTGGACATCAATCGACTCACGTGATCCCAGTTTGTAAAGGGAAAGGGATTTTACTGCAAACCAAGAGAATTGATTGGGGAGGTGATCAAAGTCAACAGTTTTTAGGGAAATTGTTAGCTTTGAAGTATCCTTACTTTCCTTCGAGGCTCACACCAGCCAATACCACCAATATTTTCCAAGATCATTGTTATGTTCTGGAAGATTATCAACGTGATTTAAAGCATATCTTAGATATGGAAGTGTTAGAAACTAAGGATATAGTACTTCAAGCACCTGTAGAAATTGTCCCAGAGAAGAAGAAAACCGAAGAAGAGATAGCTGCCCAAACCTTGAAACGTAGAGAACAAGGAAAACGTTTACAAGAACAAGCTAAGATAAGAAGACAAGAGAAATTAGTACAAAAGCAACAAGAATATGAATATTTCGTGAATTTTAAGCTGGAATTTGATTTTTTGACTCCTGGAGAGATCCAGAAACGTCTTCAAGGAGAAAATTTCGATGATATCAGTGATTTTAATAAGTATTTCACCAATTTAGAGAAATCTATAAAGAAACAAGAACATAATGAAGACGATTCTGATGATGAAGGATTTAATGATAGTAATATTGACCCCTTAACTGCCTGGCCCTTGGTGGATATCCCTGATGAACAACTTAATGCTGAAGAGATCAAAGAAAAGAGGAAACAGAAGTTACATAAAGGGAACTATGAAGCTCGTCAAAAGAGTTTGGAAGATAAACGAAGAGAAGAGGAAGAAAAAGCACAATACGAGAAAGAACAAAAAGAATGGAGAGAACGTGATATGGAAGGATGGTGTTCCAGTAAGAGAATAGAATTAGCTCAAATCATCGCCAGAGTCAAAGAAAGAAATAAGTTACTCGAATCTTTCAAAGATAGAAAATCAATGGCAGCTCAACAAAGAATGAGGAACATAGCAGATTTAGCTAATGATGAAAATGGGTCTACAAATGCAGCATCACGTAAAAGAAGAAGAAATGCCAATGCTACCATTGATAATGATCCTAATGATACTTTCGGAGCCAATGATGATGATTGGAATGCTTATAGAGATATCACCAATGTTAATTTGGAAGAAGAACAAGCAGAAGATTCTAAAGTGATCTTAAAGTTAGAAGAAGAATTATTAACTTATGATGCCAATTTCCATCATGAAGATACGTTAGCTGCTCAAACAACTTTCGATTGGAAGAACTCTTCGCTTCACAAATTCATTCATGGACCTAGACCTAACATATCTTTAGCTATGGAACTTGAAGGATTAGAACAAGATGAAATAGCTGCACATCCGGAAATCATAATGAAGAATCATCAACTTCATGTTAATGTTGAAAGAATCAGAGTTCCAGAGATCTTATTCCAACCACACATTGCTGGATTAGATCAAGCAGGAATTACTGAGATTTGTGATGATTTAGTGAACAGAAGATTAGGCAAGTTTGAAACAGATAGTCCATCATATAATGTTATCAAAGATGTTTTCATAACGGGAGGGTTGAGTAACTTACCTAACTTCGATACTAGAATTGTTAATGAATTTACTGGGTTCCTACCTGTAGGAGCCCCATTGAGAGTGCGTAAGGCAGAGAATGCACTTATTGATCCTTGGAGAGGAATGAAGATGTGGTCAGAGAGTGAAGAGTGTAGGGGAAGTTATGTTACGAGGAAGGAGTATGAAGAATATGGAGCTGAGTATATTAAAGAGCATGGGTTGGGTAATGTTTGTTTGCTCTAGACCCTTGAGCTAGACCCTCTCGCTTCGCTCAAGGGTCTAAAACTTGATATGTTAAGGTGAATCCTACGCTGTCACACGTTAACTAGTGTTCCTGCTAACTACACACTAACTACACCAACATCACCACGCTACTCAAGAGAAGGTGCAAGCTACCCCAGAGACTCTCCAGACTTCCTGTATTTATAAATGCTGATGGTTTTCCCTACTTACTATACATTATTTCTTAGCATTAGGATTAATACCTTTTCTCTTTAAACCTCTCTTAATAGATTTCTCAATCAATTCTTTATCATCATCTTCATTAAATTCCGCGAAATCTCCATTGATAATTCCTTCTTCTTCAGCTTCTTGTCTAGCAAAGTTCTCCTTTTCTTTAGCTCCTGCTTTAGAAATATCATGAGGTGATGGTGCGATCTTCTTGAATTTAGCAACATAAAACCCATCAACATTATAAGTATGAGGATAATAACGTCTTGTTAATGAAATTGAAGGATCAAAATGTTTACCCCTGAATGATGTAAACCCTTCTTTACCAATTTGTAAAGTAGTATCAACTAATTTAACATTTGGTCTTTTTCTTAAAGCATAATCTACCACAGCTTCATTCTCATCAACTGCAATAGAACATGTTGAATAAACAATGATACCTCCTTTAGAGTTAGCATCAACAGAATCAATGGCTGATAATAATAATTGTTTTTGTAAATGGGGAATTTGAATGAAATCCTTTTCGGTTTTATTAACTTTAACAGCTTCATCTTTAGCAATAACCCCAGTACCTGAACATGGAGCATCTAATAAAATTCTATCGAATCCACCAATAACTTTAGGGAATTCTCTAGCATCATAATTACATACAATGGTATTTTTACAACCTAATCTATGAATGTTAGCAATTAAAGATTTAGTTCTGGCTTTATTGGCATCATTAGCAAATACACAACCAGTATTTTTCATTAATGCAGAAATATAAGTGGTTTTACCACCTGGAGCAGCAGCCATATCTAAGATTCTTTCACCTTCTTGAGGATCTAAAGCCATTACAGGTAAAAATGATGAAGCAGCTTGTAAAATATAATTCCCAGCTAAATATTCAGGAGTTGCACCAATTGGAACTTGCGAATCAAATACTTGTAAACCGACTTTAGTCCATGATCCAATAGGCTGTAAATTAACTCCTCTATTAACTAAAGTTTGAGCTAAATCTCTTCTTCTGGTTTTTAAAGTATTAGTTCTGATAGTAATAGGTCTAGCAATTTCATTAGCTTCGAAGAATTCCATAGCTTCTGATGGTGAAAATTGGTTAAATAATTTTTCAGCTAAAAATTCATTATATCCAAAATATTCACAAATATCTTTGATTAATCTGGAGATATATTCAGTACGAGATTTACCTTCTTCAGCTAATTCTTTAAAGTTTTCTAAAACTTTAACAACTTCAATCATTCTCGTCCTAACCATAGTAACATCTTGAGGTCCTTTAGACATTAAAGCTTCTTCTTCTTCACTAGGTAAAACCTTAGCTCTTGGTTGATTTGATTCATCTAATAATTCAGCTTCAGCTTCTTCGGCTTCAAGTTCTTCTTCTTCATCTAATCTTCTTGATAAAGCTTCCATATTAACAGCATTTAAATTTTCTTCATCTTCATCATCTGAGAACATTGGTCTTTCTCTACCTTCTTCATCAGAATCGAATTCTTGATCGAACTCTTCTTGATCGAATTCATCATCTTCACCTTCAAAATCATCTAAAGTTTCGCCAACTTCTTCATCAGAATCATCAAATAATGATTTCTTAGCTGAGACAACTTCTTCTTCTTCTTCAAAAGTTTCAGGTTGAACTTGAACTTTCTTGGGTTTTTTGGCCTTTTCAACTACTTCTTTTTCTTCCCTCTTTCTTTTCTCCAACTTCTTATCCTTCTTATCCTTCTTGGCTTGAAATTCATCCAAACTTGGTGGTAATCCTTGTTTATTCTTAGCTCTTCTACCCATGATGAATTTTTTTTATCTCATCGCGAAATCGCATCTCAAGAACACTTAGGGCCAGAAAGAGATCTTATCGATTTAGGGAGAACGAGAGATATTAGGCACTCATTTACCCTATCTGAAAGTATATTCATCTTATAAGTCACACATTCACCATGGAGTTCAAAAATAAAAAAATTATAACGGAAAACCAACATGCATTGATTAGGTTACCTTCAGATGGAATGAAGATTATAGACTTGAAAACCGATGGAAAGATCAGTCTTGGGAAGTTCGGAAACTTTGAAGTCAAAGATATCGTTGGTTATTGTTTCGGACAATCATTCGAAATCTTGAATGATGGAACTGTCATTCCTATTAAAAGTATGAGTGAACAAGTTAATATCGAACAACCTGAAGATGAAGAGTTAGATAGAGATATTTTAACCAAAATATATTCTAATAGTGCTGAAAATAATCAAAATATCATCAATATCGGTTCCAAGATCCAAAAATTGACCCATGAAGATATAAACGAATTAAAAGAAAGTGGAGCTTCTTCTAATATTGGACAATTGATTATCACCAAAATGATCGAAGGTCATGAAGGGTTCGATAAGAAAACCATACATTCCCAACAAAAGTATTTAAAGAGAAAACAAGCCAAATTCTTAAGAAGATTCACCGTGGAGTACTTGAACTCTGCTCAATTGATGAATTACTATATAGAGAAAGATTTGGGTAGATTATTGGATATGAGTCAAGAAACCTTAGGATTGATGTTAAATTATTCTAACATCAGACCTGGTGGAAGATACTTGTTAGTGGATGAAACTGGTGGATTAATCTTATATGCCATGTTAGAGAAAATGGGATTCGAAGGAGAGATCTTATTGGTTCATGAAAATGAACATCCTAATTACAGTATGTTGAAACATTGTGATATTCCTGAAGATATTTTGGATAAAAGTGTCAAATTTATCAATTGGTTACAAATTCTAGAACCTTCAAATGAAAGAATAGATTTCGAAATTTTGTCTGACGAACAAATAGCTGGTTTGAGAGGTGGTAAAAGAGCACAGTATTTCCGTAGATTAAAAAGAGCTAATGATATCAATCATGTGATAGATTCCATTGAAACAGGAAATTTCGATGGGTTCATATCAGTAACTACTTTAGATGCTACTACCTATTTACCTTATGTTATTCCATTAGTTGGAGGTAGTAGACCTATATGTGTATATTCTCAATTCAAAGAAACTTTGATGGAGATCCAACACGGGTTAATGAATGATAAACGTATCTTAGCACCATCGATTTACGAAACCAGGGTCACACCTTTCCAAACCATACCGGGAAGGTTACATCCTGTTATGACAATGAGAGGTTTTGGGGGATTTGTATTAGTGGGAACAAAAGTCATACCGCAAGAAAATGGTATTCAAGCTGTGGGAAGAGGATTAAGTAAGCGTAGAAGAGAGGAGACTCCAGTTGAAGAAACACCAGTAGAAGGGACACCAGTAGAAGGGACACCAGTAGAAGGAACTCCAATAGAAACAGATGAAAAAGAATCAGATTCAAATATGGATTAATTGCATAACGTCATTATCTCTACTACCTATAACACATCTTAAGTTCTGTTGAGAATCTTTCATGGTTCTTATATTCCAATGAGGTAAAAGTGAGCGTACTATATCAGCTTGTTCTTG
This sequence comes from Yamadazyma songkhlaensis, assembly GCA_030570975.1. NCBI lineage: Eukaryota > Fungi > Ascomycota > Pichiomycetes > Serinales > Debaryomycetaceae > Yamadazyma > Yamadazyma songkhlaensis. The sequence continues at coordinate 835,096 of JAJLWX010000004.1, read as the reverse complement.
ATTCCCTAATTCAAATATAAATGCTCTACATTCACTGGGAATGACAATATTGTGTACAAGGGCTTGATAGAATTCTGTATGACCTATCAAAGCCAATTGAGGTTCATATAATTTGACAGATTTGTCAAGAACATCATACTCATCGCTCGTTATATATGGAGGATTAGAAACTATGATATCATACTTCCCAAGATCTTTTACCCGGAAAAGATTGTTTTGGAAGATATTTATCGATGATTGGTTACGTCTGGCATTCTCTTGGGCCAATTCTACCGCTATAGGTGAAATATCAAATGCTTCGATAGTTCCCTGTATCCCTCGCTCTTTTAGTAAATGATCTATAAGTATAGGTATACATCCTGAACCAGTGCAAACATCTAAAATCTTATACTCTCCCGTTGGTAAAGAGTCACAAAGCTTCTTTACCCATTCTTCAGTTTCCCATCTCGGTATTAGAACTCCAGGTTTACAAATTATATCTAGAGGACCAAATGGTTGACTACCTAGAATATATTGTAATGGTTCATATAAGCTTCTCCTTTTAACGGCTTGAACCCATTCGTGTTGTGGAAGTTCTTCTGTTATCCATTTAAGTTCCAATTGGGCTTGTTCCAAGGATCTATTGGGATATAACAATGGTGGTAGAAGTTTATTGATCTTACGAGCTTGTCTGATTAGTTTAGGAGATATTCTCATGAGAATTTAAGAGTTGTGCGATTCTATTATACATTATGATACATGGACTAGCCATTTAGTATTCCTCATACAGTCACTTTCATTACCAACTTTCATTTCTGATTTTCTTCTTCTGCCCCCTGTTTCATCTCCTCCTGGAAGATCTTCTTGTGGGTTTAGGCTCTTCAACCTTCTTGGTTCGTTTCTTGGGTTTTTCTTCTTTAACTTCTAACTTTCTCTTTCTTCCAGGTCGTTTTCTTTCCACCTTAACTTCTTCTTTTTCTTCCTCTTCCTCCTCTTCCTCGTCCTCTTCTTCCTCTTCTTCTTCATCATCTTCCTCCTCAAACCAATTCAAATCATATAAAGTCTCAAGCTTAGCTATTATGTCTGACAACTTAACATTCATCTTTTCACTCAATATCTTCAAGTTCTTATCCTTATGTTCACCCACAGGTATGTAATCACATATCAATCCATACAATTGGATTTCATTATCAACAGTCCATTTCATTCCTCAAGCTTGTAGTTGAACCTTGTAACTTTGTCTCAAATTCGCGAAAGTGAAAAATTTTTACTGCTCAAGGTTAACAGAAATGCCTAGACCAGCTACTAATACCAACTCTTTAGCAAGAGGACGTGTTCGTGCGTCGATGAATAAGTATAACTTGTTCAATTTATATAAGAAACCTCAAATCAGACATCAAGGAAGATCATTATATCAACAAAAATGGACTGCCAAACAAGAAACCAGAGCTTATCACGGTGAACATTTGACTGAAGGTAGATGGAAACAAATTTTTGATCCTAACCTAAACAGTGTAGCCCAATTAGATGCTTCATTGAAAGGTAACACAGTTGAAGAAACTCCTATTTCTTTACAAACTTATGCTGTTTTAGAAAAAAGATTAGAATTTGCTTTATTCAGATCAATGTTCGCTTCAAGTATAAGACAAGCAAGACAATTCATCTTAGGAGGATATGTTGAAGTTAATGGTGTTACCATTAAACATCCTTCATTTCCTTTGAAATCAGGTGATATTTTCCATGTTAAACCAGATAAGGTTTTAATGGCTTTAGGAAGATCTAAACCAAGTTTAGCTGAAAGTATCAAGGTTGATAACAAACAAATTATTGTCTGGAATAAACATGTCAAGAGTGCCAAAGAGAATCCTCGTGAAGTTTGGCAAATGAAACAATTAAAACCAAAATCTTTAGATACTTTATCATCATTTGATACTTCCAATATGGTAGATAAGATCAATCAAGATATCGATACTAAGATGAAAAATGACCAAAAGAAAGTTAACAGAGAATCCATTTTATCTAACATCTTAAAAGTCGGTAAAGGTGAAGAATTAAAGGATTTGACGGTGTTCAATTCTTTATACGGGAAAGAAAATTCATCTAAATGTTTCGAAATCTATAGAAGAATATTTGATGCCAAACATAACTTATTAAAGAAGAATTCTCTTGAACAATGTAAGCAACAAATCATCAAGAAATCCAATGAATATGAAAATCCTCAAGAATTCAAATTCATGTCAAAGATCAAACAAATTTTGAATGAAATCAATAAATCTTATAGTGAAACTATCAGATTAACAGCAGAAGAATCTAAATTATCAACTGAAGATTCATCTAAATTCTATGATGCTGGATTTGCTTCAAAATTGACTTATCATGAAAAGATTAATAAGGAAGAAATCATGGAAGATGAAAGTAAAGCTAATATTAACTTACCATGGCAAAAATCTTTATTTGGAAGACAAGATCCTTCTAAACCATACTTTACTCCATGGACTCCAAGACCATTCTTGGGAGCTTTCTCAATTTTACCTTCACATATTGAGATCTCTTTTGCTACATGTCATGGGATTTACTTGAGAGATCCAGTTGCTAGACCTGGACATTCAGAGGTGATTACACCTTTCCCAACCCATGTACATAAGAGAGCGTACATGTATTATGTGAGAAAGGGTATGTAAATAGTGTATATAAGAACTAGATTTGTTCTGGCTGTATCTCTAGCTGTGGTAGTCTCTTTCTGATGGTACTGTTTCTGACTAGCCATGAATCTATCTCTCTTGCCTCTAAAGAGCTTGGAATGAGTGCTTGAGAGATTGCTTGAGAAAGTGCTTGACCGAGTGCTTGAGAGAGTTGGAATGAGAGTTCCAACCTATGGCTGCAACCAAAATTTACATATTATACATTATTACCCTAAGCTACCCATAACCAGAACTTTTCCCAAATGTTTCTTGGTTCAGGTTCAACATAGTATTCATCTATTTCTCTGACACCAGAGTCAATATCACAATCTTCTTTTGGAATCAATAATGAAGATAATTTCCAAGCTTCAGGTCCAAAACCGTTGAACCAGAAATGGAAGAAAATCCATAAAGCAACAAAGAAGATCACTGAGATATAGGCAGTGAAGAATCCTGAAGCATTAAAGTCCCAGAAACATGAGAAACCTTGAATGAATACAAGCACTAAGATAGTGATTGAAGAATATTGTGAAAGGTAAGGCATTAAGACGGCTTTGTAAGGTAAAGAATCTCTTGAAATACCTCTGGATTTTAAGATAGACATAAATCTCAAGTGAGTAGCAGAAATCCAACCCCATGAAATTAAACCAGCAACGGCAGTAATGTTCAATAACCAATCAAAAACAGTTGAACCGTTATTTGAAACAACTAAGAAACCTAATAAACCAAAAGCTGAGGTAATAGCAACGGCAACATAAGGAACACCATGTTTAGTAGTCCAGGTTAAGATCTTTGGACCAACACCAGCTTGACCTAAACCGAATAAGATTCTTGAACCACAATAAACATTAGAATTACCAGCAGAAACAATGGTAACAACTAAAACAGCATTAAAAATATCAGGTAAAGCTTTAGTACCAGCATTTTGCATAGCAATAATGAAAGGAGAACCTAAAGAATAAGCACCATCATTACTTAATTTTGGATCATCATAAGGAATTAATAACCCAATGAATAACATGGATAAGATATAGAATAAGATAATTCTAATATAAATAGATCTGATAGCTTTTGGTAAAGATTTTGGAGATTTCATTTCACCTGAAGCAATACCAATTAATTCACAACCTTGGAAAGTGAAAGCAGCAGAGATCAATGAGGATAACCAACCTAAAAATCTAGCAGTATTGACATCATCCACTAAAATCCCAGGACCCCAAGGACCAGGATTTCTCCAATATCTGAAACCAATTGGACCAGTTTTACCAGCACCACAAACAATGATGAAGGCATAGATTAACCAACCAAACACAGCTATAACTTTTAAGAAACTAATCCAAAATTCGATTTCCCCGTACCATTTAACTGGGAACATATTAGCAGTAGTTAAGATAACCCAGAAAATAGCGATCCAAGCAGCAGTTGGAACAGCATCAGTCCAAAAAGCAACAATTTCTCCAATAACAGTTAATTCTAAAGCAAAAGTAATAGCCCAAGAAAACCAATATGAATAACCATTAGCAGCCCCTAAAGCTGGAGAACACCATCTAGCAGTAAATTGAGTAAATGAACCAGAAATTGGTATATAAGTAGCCATTTCACCTAAAGCTTGAATAACACCAAAAGCTAAAGAACCAATGAAAAGGAAAGATATTAAAGCTGAAACTGGACCAGCATCAGCTAAAATAGATCCAGTACCAATGAATAACCCAGTACCAATAGTACCACCAATGGAAATCATAGTAACATGACGAGCTTTTAAACCTCTTGTGACTTCTCCTTCAGTATTTTTCAATAATTTATCATTAGAATGAACAGAGGAAGTTTTGAAATCTTCCATCTTAGGACTTCCTTGACTCTTCTCTAAATCTGACATTTCCCTATGAAAAAAAAATTCAATCGATGCGATTCACCTTTGGTTTTATAGTTGAGGATATTTCTTTTTGGTCCAATGAGGAAATTTTTGTCCCTGAATATTTTATATGGTGAAAAAAAAGGTTTTATGACTAAATCATGCACAATGGATTTCTTATCAGATGGTAGAGACGTGATAGGGTATTGGTAAGGTTAAAGAGTAATAATTGACAGGAAAGTTGAAGAAATTTCCTTTATTTGGGGGTTTAAAGTAATGGTAAACGATGAGGAATGCCGTAAATTCATAATGCCTTTGACGATTTTTGGCATTTTTAACCTGTTAAGGTTTTTGACGTGAAAAATTTTCTGAGTGGCATCTTATGGTGTCTGCATATGCTACATCTCTGCCTTTAACATGTAACTATAGATTTGAATCTTCGTCAATTGGGGATATAGATCTGTTATATAGAGTTAGTGAATACTCGTGTCTACTTCTCGTGTTAGAAACCTGTACACTATACGAGTCAATTTAACTATTTTGGGATCTCATTATTGCCGTTTCAGTGAACTCGCTTAGTTTAACAATATCCCTTAAATTCTCCTAGTCAACCATTTCTTAATATTTTCCTCCTATTACCGACTGTACTTGAAACTGTCTGCCTTTTGGATCCTTTTGGATCAGTTATTTTATACTATGACGATCTTCCTATTTCTTAGCATAAAAGTCTTGTGACCCTTCTTTTTTCTTATTGGCCTGTTGCATCGACAAGAAAATTTCATCTCTGAGGAGGCTAAAAAGCAAGAGAAGAGCAACCACCTGAGAAGTTAAAGTTAAAGTTCCCTGAGATCTAACTAACTACATAGATAACACTAACCACATAGATAAGAAAGGTAACATCAGCCGTTCCCTCAACACTTTCCGTTAACTGTAGAGATGATTTCTTATCTGCGAAGACCCTCCTCATCCCCTAAAGGGAATTGCTCCCCTAAAGGGAATTGAGACCGATATCTCTGAGATCCCGATTATCTTATCTCCAATAGAGTAATCCCCTCAGATAACGAATAGAACAGTAGAATACATTTAATTATACAAAACAAAAACAGCTTTACCGGAGGTAACACCAACAGTACAACCATCGGTACCATCACCATTATATTTACCATTTTCGTAAACACATTGACCAGAAACTGATGAACTACCATCAGCAACAATTTCAACGTTATAATTCATTGGTGTACGGTTGTTTGGATTTGGAATTAATGATAAGTAAGCAATACCGTTAGCATAACCAGCACCAAAATTTAATGGAGCCCAGTTACCATAACCATCACCTTCATTACCCCAAGAACAACCAGTTTGCCAATCAACACCAGCATCATTGACATAAAATTGACATGAAGTTGAACCACCTCTCCAAGTATAATAAGTAGATTGATCAACAGTAGTTAATGGAGATGAACTACCACCTTCAACAACAGTTGGAATAACCATATTTTCAGTACCTGGATAATCAGTTTGACAAATAGCAACGGTTTGATCTAATTTAGATTTAACTGAAGCTTTTTCAACTCCCCATTGACATAAGTAATTTGAAGCTGAGTTAGTTTTATATAATTTACCATTCTTACATAATAAACCACCAACAGAAACACCATTAGCTGGTTGACTTGATGGCCATTGAGTTTTAGCCATACCTGGTTGACAAGCATAAGAACAGTATGAACCTTCTTTACATTTACCACCGGTTGAAGTATCAGAATTATAAATACCTGAGAAACCTCCAAATCCTAAATGATATAATGGGATAACACCTTGACCTTCTGGGAAACTAGTACAATCATGAACACCATCTTCGAATTCTTCAGTAGGATCAGAATATGGTGATAAATCTCCTTGAGGTGGTAAATCTCCTGAACTAGTTTGTTGAGGAGTTGAAGAAGTTTTGGAAGTTGAAGCAACTGAACTTGATGAACTTGAAGTAGTAGCTTGAGTTGATGAAGTAGTTGGAGTTGATGAAGTTGATGAAGTGGTAGGAGTTGAAGAAGTTGATTCTGCAATCAATTTACCTTGTCCATCAACAGTAACTGTAACATAAGCATAATCATAGACAACATCTCTTTTATGTTTATGGTGAGCATGAACTTGAGTAGTATCACAGTCTAAAGGAGCAGACAAAATCGATGATAAATTGATTAAAAATAATAAGTTGGAAATTTTCATCTATAATATATTAGTATTGTGTATTTTTAAAGGAATGAATGTGTAGTGAAACTAAAAGAAAGACTAAAGAATGTATGAAGTTGGATAAATATTTTACAAATTTGAAGTCTTTGGTGTCGCCGCAAGGTATTTATATGCAAGGAAAGTGAATGCTGGATCAAAGGCTGGGTCTAATCAAACTTAGATCTTTTGCTGGATCATGATATCAATCGGTAATGCAAGTAATGCTGGGGCTGCAAAAAAAAGCTGGTTAAAATGTCACAAAATGTCGGAACGTGTCGCGAGTTTACAAACATGAAAATGTCAATTTATGTCGCAACGTGTCGCATTTAAACGATTATTGCAAAAATGCGGAAACCTGCGCTCCTCACGACATATGCCACGCATTGCATTGTTGATTCTCGAGATTCGTGTAAAATGTCGCTTAGACGGGAAAGGTAAACAAACCATTACCTCCTATTTTCATGACCAATATATGAAACAACCATGACACTATACCCATCAATGTGATCTTTTCTCTTCATCTTTCAATTGCCAATGACTTACTCTCTCTTACTTCATCCATACTCCTTTTCAGCCCGAATTTCCAGCTTGAAAATCAACCAAAAGGCTGACTTTACTACTCGAGTTCGGGACAAAATCCAAAGTTCAAAACTCCCCAAATTATATGGATTTTTCACTATATTCTCTACACAATCTCAATTATACATACCGTTAACAAGAATTAATAATAAAGGAATGACAGGTTAAACCAAAAGGAATGAACGAATAATTCAATGTTAAACTTTACCTGATTTTTTTTAGGACTTTCTTATTATTTATATAAACAGCCCAAGACTTTGAGACTTACTTGGCTTATGGATGTCGTGCGAAGCCCGAAACATGAAACATTGGCGGAGTTATGATTATGGAACAAGGCATATTACAGTAATCAACACATGGGTATGTAGAGGTGAATAGGAGTGGTTGGATAGTTGAGTGAGTTACAGTTTTTTAGAGCACCAATCAATTGAGTTAATGAGCTAAAAACTTCAAAATGTATGAGAAATATCAAATGTGAAACACCTTCAGATGAAACATTTCAGTGGAGATAACAAGTGTTGCCAATTGATGATCCCCCCTGAAATAACCATAACAAACCCTGAAACCTTGTTGTGAAGTGATTTCTCCTTCCAAACTCTATTGTCGTCATCAATTGAGGTATTTATGACCTATGATTATTTCTACAAAGGGGTACGTTTGAATCGTGATCTAATTGTTCGACTAAAAATGATAGAAGGAATATCAGTTCCGTTTATGGTTAAAATCCACCGCGACATTCTGTTGGTGATCCGCGACATCGTCTCAATGTATTGAGACATAATGCGATGAGATGAGTGATAAGATGTTTGACAATGAAATGAAAGTAGAAGAGAAGGTTGGAGAGGAGATGAGAGTTAGTGAAGAAGGAATTGTAGAGAGTGAACAAAGGAAACCAGAGAGTTCAGAGGTCGTTGAACAGAATAAGGAAACGGAAGTAGTTGAACCAACCGAACTGGAACAATCCGAAGAACAGTCCAAAGAGCCTGAACAGCCAACTGAAGATTCAACTGAAGAGCCAACTGAGGAAACAGAGGCAACAGAAGAACCTGAACCAATCAAAGAACCAACTGGTGAAAAACCAGAGCAACCATCCGAAGAATCATCGGAACAACCTCAACTGGAACAAACAGAAGAAATACCCCAGTTATCAGACGACGAAATAGAGTTAGACTCTTCAGACTCATCCAGTGAATCTGAAATAGACAACGATTCCGACTCCGATTACCACGACGATGACGAAGAACCTGAATCCAACAAACCCATCACCTCCAAAAATGAAGTTCTTAATGAACAAGCTCCTAGATTACCTGAAAATTATACAAAAGAAGGTAAAGCTATAGAATATTTAGGTGAAGTTACCTCCTTCATAGACTCCTCCATCATTATTCAAGGGTATATATCGGGAGAATTCCGAATCTTGAAAGATTCATCCATTTTATGTACTGAAACCATGGTTCTTGGTCCAATTTTTGAGATTTTTGGTAGTTTGAAGAAACCTATCTATAGAATCAAGTACAATGATGATGATTTAGAGACTTACGAATCTATCAAACAACAAGTAACCAAAGGTGAGAAGGTTTATTATGTTGTCAATGATTCTCAATTTGTCTACACTGACAGTATCAAAGGTAAAGGATCTGATGCTTCTAACTTTAACGATGAAGAGATTCCGGAAGAAGAACAAGAATTCTCTGATGATGAACAAGAAATGATGGCCAAGAGGAAAAGAAAGGGTAAAAAGAATGATAAGAAGGAGAAGAAACCTAAATTGGCCAAGGATGCCCCACAATCATATCCACAACCATACAATCAACCACCACAACCACAGCAACCGCAACCCCAATCTTACGGTCAACCTCAACCTTATGGTCAACCTCAACCCCAACCACAAGGTCAACCTCAACCTTATGGACAAGCATATCCTCAACCTTACGTTCAACCTTATGGACAACCACAACCTTATAATACATTCCCTCAACATATCCCCCAACCAGCATATGGTCAAGCTTACGGCCAACCCCCATACAATCAACCTTATGGTTATCAACAATTCCCTAACTACCAACCACAGTTTCAGCAATTTCAACAATACGGCCAATACCCTCAACAGTTTCCACCTCAATATGGCCAACCAATGAACCCCAACGACACCAATCAACAATTGAATGCGGCTTTATCCAATGCCTCCCCTGAACAGATCCAAATGGTTCAACAAATGCTTAAAAACCAACAGAACCAACAGAACCAACAAAACCAAAATCACGGTCAATAGTCCAACAGTACCTAAGTAAATAGTTTCATATATGCATTATCTATGTAATCCCTTTAATTCTATGTACTCCCCTACTCTACTATGCTAATTATCCATCAACGCCAAAGCATGTTTGGCTAATCTTATGTTCTTCTCTGGAAATCCTGACACCTTAGCTATCTCTATGGCATAAGACTTCTCACTTATTCCCTTAGAAAGCTTATGATCCAAGATTATATCAGAATGACTATCTATATCTCCTACCACACCGGTTTTATAATACCCTATCTTGCTTTTGGCAGCTTCTATGTCTTCTTTGAGTTCATTGGTGGTTTCCTTATCAAGCAATGCTTGTAATTCCTTCCCAAAATGAGTAGCAAACAATGTTCTACATCTGGTGGATAATCCAATCAATGAACCATAAGCTACAGCCAACCCTTCTCTTCCACTTGTTCCTCTTCCTATTTCATCGACAATTGCAAGAGAATTAGACGTAGCATTAGCCAACACATTAGACACCTCTATCATTTCCACCATAAAGGTGGATAAATCATTGAACAAATCATCCAGAGCTCCAATTCTGGTGAAGATCTTATCCACCACTCCAAGCTGACATTTAGATGCTGGAACAAAACTTCCTATTTGAGCCATAATGGTGATAATGGCATTTTGACGTAAGAAGGTCGACTTCCCTCCCATATTTGGACCGGTGATTATCCAACATCGCTCAGAAGCTAGGTCAGTATCATTATTGGTAAAGTTAGTTCCAATATTACGTAAACTGGATTCTACCACAATATGTCTACCGTCTTTAATGATCAAATTAGGTTCATCCAAGAACTCAGGACATACTAAATGGAACTCTTTGGATAATTTCAGAAACAGTAGCGTTATGTCTAAGAAATCACATTTTCTACTGACCTTTCTGATTTTGGTCAATTGAGAGATGACTTGACTCTTTAAGCTATTTATGATCATTCTCTCTTCGATCTGAATACCTTCGATTATTCCATTAAGGTCCAGTTGAATTACGTGCCATTTCTTAGGTTTAAGAAGGACCAGACCTTTACGTTTTTCTTTGATATCTTTTTCAAATGCTGCATTGACTTCTACAATCAGTTTGGCTTTACCTGAAACGTAGATTACGTCATTAAACTTCCCATGTTGAGGTTTGATCTGGATGTTTAAGTTAGGGTCAATTTTCTCCAATTTTTTCTGGATTCTCTTGAATATTTTACTTTCTTCGGATCTCAAGATTTGCAATTGGGAATGTAAGTCCACTAGTTCAGCAGAATGATCCGGTTTCACCAGAAAATGGTTTTTGAACTCCCTGAACTGTTCGAGTTCATCGGTCAGTTGATGGAATTGATCCAAAAAGGTTTCATCAATTATATCACTCAATTCAATTGGAACATCAAGTTCTTCCACAAGAACTTCAATAAGTTGATTCCCTTGATTGTTGTTGAATAAGTAATTACGTAATTCAAAGGTTATCCTTATACCATCAGCCAAAGTCTTTAGGTTCGTGACAACATCACCAGTTCCCAAAGCTAATCTTTGACCTGATCTCACAAAATCTCCGAGTTTCCTTAACATCTCTTCTACTACCAAACCTTGATGAGGTTCATCATTAAAGAACTTAACAAAGTCCTGACGATTCTTGATCTCTGTAACATTCAAAATCGGCGATTTAATCCATTCAGTCAACATCCGAGTTCCAGATGGTGTGACTGTTCTTTTAATTGTATTCATCAATGATCCAACAGAAAGGTTCTTCCCACTATACCCATTTCTTTCCACTAACTCCAAAGAATCTCTCGTCCTGGAGTCCATTTTCAAGTATCTCTCATTCCAATATTTGATGGGTAAATCCAAAGAAGGGTTCCTTTCAGGTAAGTTCACATTGATATAACTCAAAACCATATTCATAGCAGCTTCTTCCCTGACTTCAAAAGTCTCTACAACTTGTCTGACTTGAGTTTCGTTGACTCCAAAGGATAATTTAAGGTCCAGATAAACTGTCTTATGGTATCTCAAGAAATATCTCTTTAAGTCCATCAATGGTTGGTACCACGAGACTAACTCATCTAAACCAACATCTTTTGACATGATGATTTCACTAGGACCAATACGAGACACATCAGAGATCAAATTACCCAACGTAGTCTGCTGAACATAAAAATCTCCTACGGAAACATCTATCCATGAAAGTCCTACCACTGAATCAATATCTACAGGTTGTTTGTGCATTTGTGGAGGAAAGGAGATGGCCAAAAGATAATTATTCTCGTTATAGTTCATAAAAGTTTCGTCTACCAAAGTACCTGGAGTGATGATTCTCGATATCTTCCTATGTATGATCTTCTCATTATCTGATTGAAATCCTGGGTATTGGTCAATGATGGCAACATTAACACTTATATCTTGAACTAGTAACTTAACAAACTTCTGTAGTTGATGAACAGGGAACCCAGCCATAGGAATATTGTAATTACTGGTTTTCCGTTCAGCTACCTTTAAACCCAATTGGGGGCCATAAATTCTAGCATGGTCAAAGTAAAGTTCATAGAAACTTCCCACTTGAATAAGACACACTGCATCTGGGTTCTTATCTATTAAAGTCTTCATTGAAGAATATAATGGAGTCATACTGTTACCAGCAGTTTGACCACCCATATCCCAACTTGGGGCCAATAACTCTTGACCTTTGAACTCATCTTCGACCAGGAAACTCGATGTGGAACTATAAAACCTTGTTATTAAGGGGTTTAAGGTCCTTACACTGGATCTAGGAGCTATTGACGGCAATAGTCTTGAGACTTTGGTGATTAGTCTCATAGTCAGATCGAGATTTTCGCAGCTCGATTAACTCAAATCGCAGCTTAACGGTTCAGATCAGCCATCGACTCAAGCGAATGAACATAGTGATCCTACAGAGACCGTTTGTACGCGTCTAATGACCATACTGACCATTTCCGAACCACGGCTCTGCAGTTTCATGCTGCCAAGACTGAGTCCTTTTAGCTATGCGTTCTTTTAGCTATGCGTTCTTTTAGCTACGCTTAACTATGCGATGTTTTAGCTATGCGATGTTTTAGCTGTGTATAAGCTACGAGTGTTTTACGCTACAATGAGTCATTAACGCTACGTACATCACTATATAAACCCTCTGAACCCTTCATTATTCTTTACTCTTATCAGATAAATCAAAATGTGTTCTAAAATCAAAACTTGTAATTGTGAAAACTGCAAAAAATGTGAATGTACTGAATGTAAATGTGAAACATGTGAATGTTCCAGTTGTTCATGTTCCAGCTGTTAGGTCATGTTAAGCTGATGCCTTGTTTGCTGATGCCTTAGTTACTGATGTGAAGTTGCTGAGAGTTACAGAGGAGCTTAAAAATTTAGTCAGAGTAGTAGTAATATACATGCTAGTTTAAATACCCCTTACATCCTGGTGCCCCACAAAGGCATCTGATACGTTCAGCATCATTGGTTTCTCTTTCAAATTTATAATCGTATGTTAACTCTTCATTGGCTTCAATGTCTCTTAAAGCATAGATAACAATTCTCTTCTTACCTTCAACTTTAATGATCTTAGCAGTACAACTTGGACTACAACTATGATTGATGAATCTAGCAATCCCTCCTTTCTTCGTAGCATCAATAACTGTATTTTCATCAATTCTGAATAAATATGACGATCCGATCCCGGTCTTCAAATAAGATTTTTCCCGATGTTCAGCTACTTGTTGTCTTATACTTTCACCAACATATTCAATAATCATTTCTTTAGCTCCAATTGGATCTAAAGCATATAATCCCCAATTATGAATAGCTGATCTAGCAAAAGTTACAGGTTTCTTACGTTTAGCTAAAGCATTTAAATTCAAAATATCACTTTCTGAACCAATCATTTGTTTTTGGGCACTAATATCTGCAGCTAACCTTCTATTATTAGCTCTATTAACTCTGGAAGAATGGTTTTGATTTTGGTTAGGTTCTTTGTTGTTGGTGGTGGTGGTAGTTAATGAAGGTGAAGATTCCATTTCAAAATCATCATCACCTTCATGTTGAATGGTTTTGATTGGTTGATGAATCTTCTTTCTATGAGGTAAATATGCGATTTTATCACTATCATTGATCTTTCTGTACCCATCACTTTTGAAAGCTCCAGTGACAGAATTGAATTGTGAAGGTAAGGTATCAACATCATCAACATCAATCTCAGTGACCAAACCTTCATTACCACCAGTTTTCAATTTCCAAGCCCAATATTCAATATTCTTAATGGAAGCTGGTATCACATCTTTATAAAGTTCTTTAACCAATTGGAAATCTTCTTCATCTTTAATAAACTCTTGGAATTGTGATAAGTCGAATTTTGATCTCTTAGGGATAAATCCTTCATAAGTAGGACGAGGATAATCGAAAGTTGGTTGATAAATTTCTTCCAATTGAGAATAATCGACTTCTTCCTTATCATCAATAGCTTCTTCATCGATTTCTTCATCAATCTCTTCATCGACATCCATTTTATCTTTTTCTTCATCAGAAGAATCATAAAGGAACGATCTTCTAACCTTCTTTTTAGGTTCTTCTTCGATACTGGTTTCACTAACTTGTCTTTTCAATGGAGCTACTGGAGTTAAAGATCTTGAAGATTCTCCATCACTATCACTTTCTTCATTATCAAAATTAAGAGCATGCAGCATAGGAATGATGGTTTTCTTCTTTGGTATTAATCTCTTAGGAACATTGATTTTCTTTCTAAATGATGGTAAAGCTGTCTTCTTTTGTAATATTGATAACGCTTTCTCCTTTAAGGTATCATTAGATATCACTGGTGTTACTCTTTGAATCTCTTTGGTTTTCAATTCTTTTATAAGCGCAGGGTATAAATCATCGTTCAAGTATTCTAAAATAGCTGGAGCTATGATTCTTTCTCTGATATCTTTAGTTAAATAGGTTTCGAAATCTTTAATCAACATATTAGTAGCTTCATTAACTGAATCAGAATTGTCTTTGTTACTCTTGGTATCTCCCTTGAAGTTTAAAGGAACACATAAATCCATGAATATGTTATACTCAAATACTCTCTTACCATCTTCTTTGTAAAAACATCTTTCACATTCTTTTAAAGAATTGAATACTATGAAGAACCCTGACCTATCAGATAAGATTCTGGTCCAACTGTACTTACTTAAAACCTTCTTCAAATCTTGTGATGATACTCTTTTGGTAGATAAATATTTATCATAAATGATTATATAAGGTCTATCTTTTATATACTTATTGAGATCTGAAGGTAAATGGTACCCTGAAATCTTCTTTCTATTGTTCTTAATGGAAGTTATCGTGATGTTGGTTTCGAGTTTATCTTTAGATTCTTTGATCTCCACAGGTTTAACTTCTTCTTTCTTCTTAGACTCTTCTTTCTTCTTTTTCAATTCTTCAGCTCTTTTCTTCTCTTCTTCTTGAATTTTTGATCTTTCTGCTCTCAACTTACCTTCTGCTAGTTTCCTTTTCGATGTAAGTAACTTATTATCATGATCATTCAATCCAATATTCAATTTGATCCCATCTAACTTAATCCCTGACTTCTGAGCATCAGTTATCAACTTATTAGCTAATCTAGAGGACTTTTCAATATTCCCTTGGAATTTAAATGTCACTATTCCCAACGGTACACCATTCTCTTCATCGTTTATGAATTTCAAATCTTTGATAGGATTACCGAATCTTTGAATAAAATTGGTGAGATAAACCTCATTGATATTTGAAGGTAAATCCCAAATAACTAACTCACTTAATGGTTCACCACCTAAAGAATCTTCATCATAAATGAATTTTGTTTGTGGTAATTGTTTGAAAGGGAATTTTTTAGATCTTTTGTTAGGTTTATTCAAATATGATTCTAATTTCCCATTGAATGTTAATCTTGGATCTTTTACTTCCACCAAATCATTAATTCGATGAAATTTCTTCGTTTTGGTTTTCTTTTCACTCTTACTTAATGATTTGTCCAACTCAGGATCATAAACTACTTTGAAATTCTTGGAGCTTTCACTTTCTCTTATTTTTCCAAGCTTAGAGGTCAAATGATCCACATGAATCAAAAGTTTATCAAACTGACTATCGTGGGTGTTTTCTCCGGTTATCATATTGGTACCTAACACTGGGTTCTTCTTGATTCCTTCCATATCATCGGAAATAGAAGTTTTGTCAACTTTATCAGATTTGGGACCTGAGACAGGATATGTTGATTTATAAGGTCTATAATTACTGGATCCATTAGATGCACCGCCACCACTACCGGGTCTATCATATCCTTGGTGATACCCATTATAATTCAGTCGATAACCATTATAATAGGTATTATGCCGATAGTTGTTGTAGGACATGAATAACTGATGCGTATATTTTTCGCGATAAGATGTTGATTGAGGTGAGGAGGTTGGCGATTGGGGAGGTTGGCATAGTGAGGATGGGAGAGAGGAAGAGGAGGTAGAGTGATGGGAAGTGGGTAGACTAGTGGCAAGTTCACTACTGAATCTATTGACTGTTAGGTTGTTGAATCTAAGAGAGTAAAGCTTGAAAGGATTTTGAGAGTAAGATACTAAAGAGTAAGATACTAAAAAGTAAGATCCTCAAGACCTCACATAAAGTACTTGGCTCTCACTTCGTAACACCCAAGTCCCTACCTAATCAAATGATAATATACATGCAATTATTTAGTTCTAATATGTTTTAAAGGTCCATATGAATGATAGAAATTAGCTGAATAATCCTTCTTTCTGAATTTTCTTTCCTTTGGTTCATAAATATAATAATCCCATCCTTGTCCTTCAACGAATTTTATAGCTGCTTCTTTATTATCAAATCTTAAACTAGTAGCATTCATAGTATCAGCAGTACCTTGATAACCCATTAAATCATTTTCCCATCTATTTTGTTTACCAATGATATCCCAATCAACTTTCCAAGATTTACCATTATTATTACTTGATTGAGTAGCAGGTTTAGATTCTTTATAAATTCTAACAGTTCTTTCAGTTAAATAACTTGGAGCTCCTGATACTATTTCTTTTGGTACACCTGAATCTCTATAAATATCTGGTGTGGTTTTCAACAATTTACTTGATGAATGGAAGGTTCTAATGGGGATATTTTTAAGTAATCTACTCGAAATCATCATCAACAACTTTACAAATTCTAATTTCTCACTTTCTGGTTGGCCCTAGGTTTTTTGGGTAAGCACACGATTTTCGCACCAAACCTTTAAAAGATAAAATCTCCCATATCTCACCTTTTAATGAGCCAAATACCTATAAAGTCTGCCATTAATGATATAGCACCAGGAATTGAACCTTCAGCATTACCTCAATTGACATCATTTTGTGAACGATTATATAACATTTCCAAAGGGAAATCTTTAAATAAAAATGAGATCGTTAGATATCATATATGTGCATATTTAACTATTGAGAAGTATCTTCATAATCTAAATTTGCCTGATCCTCAGATTAATAAAATCCCTTTACCATCGAAAACTTCCATTAAATTAATCAATGAATTCCGAGGTTACTTGAATGAAATCTCAGGTACTAGTTCTCCACGATCACCATTATCTTTGGTTTCAACTCCATTAAGTCAAAAAAGAAGTAAGGCCGTCACAACTCCTTTAAGATCATCTCCTTTAAAGAAATTACAAGCTTTAGCTACTGAAGAACCTGAACAACCTGAAGAAATCGATGAAGATAATCCTTTCTTAACTAAAAAATCACCCAAGAAATCACCTACTAAAAGTCCTCGTAAACCTGTACGATATAATATAGAAAATATTACTGTCCCACAATTAATTCAACTTTGTGAAAACTTCTACATCCCAGCATCAACAGCAAAGCATATCATTCAATGTTTCATCAATAAGCGTCATAAATTCTCCAAAAAGAGTGATTGGTATCTTGCGTGTGCTTTAGTATATGCGGCTTACATAAGAATCAATGATAAATTAGTTAAAGAGAAGATAAAGTTCAATGAAACGGTGATAAACCAATTGATGCGTCATCAATTAGCTCACTTAAAGAAGGCGAACTTGGTTTATTGGGTTAATGTGTTGAATAATGATATCAAAGATGAACCATGGATCATTGAACTTGATAAGAAATATATCTACGGAATAAAGGCCATCAACCAACACGAATTGGAATTGAATGCCAAATTAGGTAATGACTATCAATTATATGACAGTTTAGGATGTATGGTGAATCCCCATAACGATTATTCGTCAGAAACTCAGAATAGATACTTTGACAATTGGTCGTATAACATTTTGAGTCAAGTGCGAGACTGAGACGCATAGTGAAACTGAGAATCAGACGCTCAAGTGAGAGATAAAGAACCCACAAGAACCAACAAGAACCTTAATGTACATTAAACAACTATTTCTTCGAAATCCACATCTATTTCATTAACTAATTCATCCATAACTCCTAAAACTCTATAACTCGATTCAGCAATCTTCTTTTCTTTGAGTTCCTTTTCCTTAATCAACTTTTCATAATTGACTTTAGCATCTTTGCTGGCTTTTTCGTTCTCTAAGTTAATTATGTCTTGATAGAAAACTCTGGTAACTGTTTTCAATCTTAAGAATGGATTACCGTCATCATTACCGGTATTTAATTTCTTTAAACTATGAGATTTCAATTCTGCCTTTTTGATATTTTCTAAATTCAATTTACGGTTTCTTTCATTAACTTTGGTCATGGAACTTAAATTATTAGCAACATTTTGTTTATTGTTGGTTTCAATCAATGAAGTTTCCAATTTATTCAATTCTTCTGATAATTTCTTAACTTCTTCAAAGTTATTTTGTTGTTTAGCAATCTTCAACTTATCTAAAATTTGAGCTTTTTGGAAAACTGCATCAAATCCATGAGATTGTTTACTTAATTTTTGTTTATTCTCAATCATTTGATTAATTTCTTTATCATTTAAGGATTTTTCAGTTAAATTTGATGATATTTCTTCGGAAACTTCATTGAGTTCATCAATATATTCAATTTCTTCGTGGTTTTTATTCAATTCATTCAAATATTTATTGAATTCTTCCATTTGGATCGAACTATCGGAGAAAACACTCATTGGGAAATGTTTGGTTTGTTTCTTATTTTGACTTACCAATACATATAAGTCACTTTGAGAGTTTGGAACTTTATACTTCTTATCAGGTCTATGCTCAACACCAATAATCTTTACCATTCTATAATTTGGCATTCTAGTTCTTGGATTAGGTCCTAAATTAACTCTACCATAACAACCAATAATACTCTCTTCGAAGTTTGGATAGAAACAATATTTTAACATGAAACTTCTTCCAATGAACACTTTACCAATATCTTTGAATTCGGCTCTTACATAACTTCTAGGTTTCTTGGTGGTGGCTTCTTTCCAATGACTTTTAGTTTCATATTCATCGCTTAAAACATCTAAATCATCTTCATCCAATTGATCTTCATCTTCATCAAACTCTTCTTCATCTTCATCATCCAGATAACTTTGACGATTCTTCTTTTCTCTTTGTTTTCTTAATTCACTTAATTGTGAAGTCTTTTTGTTGTTACCACCTACAGTTTTAGCTCTTTTACTACTTCTAGTAGCTTTAGTTTCTGCTTGATCCATCTGTTGTTGCTTCAATCTATCTTGTAAGAACTTCTTTTCATTATACCTTTCCATTTCTTGGGATCTATCGAAAAGGATTTGTTCTCTTTCAACTTCATCCATATCTAATAAATGTTCACGATCTTGTTCATTCTTGTATTTACCTTCTAAAGGATAAGGGTTGACCAATTCATTAACTTCGGGTTCAACGTCTTCGAATTTACGTTTTGGTGATTCATCTTCGGAATCCGTAACCCCAGCTAAAGCTAATAAATCATCATCTAAGTCAGACATGGTGAGTGTTGAATTTTGAGAAATGAGATTTGGCGTGAAGTGAGTGAGGGTTTGAGTGAGGGTTTCAGTGAGAGATGTTGAAGAGAACTGTAATGGGTATCGTATGCGTAGGACATAGTAGGGCATTGTGGACAAGGTGGGACATATGACTGGAGTTTCAATGACGCTAAACTCGTGGAAACTTGTAAAGGCTTGTTTGGGTGAGAGCTTTTACCTTATACTGAGACAGAGCACACAACTTCTAGACAGGGAGCTTACACATACACCTGAAGAGCCTGTGGTCTGTAGAACAATACCTGTGGATTCAACGCATCCATCTCTATTGAGAATTCCATGTTGCTTGGAAGCTGTAAACTTACCTGTAACACTAACATTCAAAACCACACAAACTGAATTTTCACTACCTTCCTCTACCAACCTATAACACTCCATGTACCCTAGACCTTCTACACCTGACTCTTCAAGTGAACTATCACCCCTATTATGTACTTCTAAACTTGAAGAGCTTTAGTGCGGGTTTGTGCCCTCAGAGTTCACGTGACGCGTGACTGCGAAAAATAGATAGAAATCAAATATTATAATTTATTACAATATAAATGATGATGTTATATAATACTTTTGTTGTTGATAAATCATTATTGCTTAACGTAATCTTCTGGCTTCTCTTTCTGATTCCATTAAACATAAGATATCGTTTTCTCTAACTGGACCTTTGACGTTTCTGACAATAGTTCTGGTAGTATCTTCTAAGAATTCGACTCTGACTTGAGTAACACCACCTCTTGAACCGGTTCTACCTAAGACTTTAATGACTTTAGCTAAAGTAACTGGAGTTTTAGTATCCTATAATAGTTAGTATTTGAAATATGGTAAGAAGTTAGAATTTTCAATGATCTGAACGGACTACAAGGTGTACTATGTTTTCTTGACGTTAAATGCCCTATAACTGCAATCTGAGTAGACTAATCATTCACTTTATGGACATTAAGGGTTCAACAATAGGATGAATTGAATCAATATTTAATGGACTACAACTTATGCAAATTTCAATGTTCTTTCACTAATAAGCACCTTGGACTCATATCATATCATACAATATCATAACTCATCATTTGATTTTTTGTTTAATTGAACATACCATTTTGTTTAATTATTTAATATACTTAAAATGAAAATTTTTCAGATGGTTTAAAATTTTTTTCATTTTCTCAAAAAACCAGTTGTTGCCGCGACACGACTTTTTTGATGGAAAAAATCTTCGACGGTTAAGGTCGTGTGCGGTAAGGATTTGGCTGCTAAAAATGGAAGATACGATGAAAGGGAGGAACGGAGTGTGGTAGGTATTTAAAAGGACGTGGTATTAAGGGAGAGTCATAGAGGTGGGGCGTTGTTACGTTGCAGGGTAAAGGTAAGTGATGAAGAGGAGATGATGGAGATGATAATTTGATTATATAAGGAATAAGTGACACTCTGCTCTTTCTTTGGTCTTTTAGGTCTTTCTTTAGTGTTGGTCTTTGGTTTCTTATCTCTCTCTACTTAGTCTGACCCTTAAGACTCGGTAGACGAATTTTCTTTACTTTTCTTTTTTTAAATTTTGCAAGTTTCAGAAATTTTCTCTCTACAGCATAGAAATTATAAGTTGATTAAAAATGCAATGTACATTTCGAATTACATTAAACTGATACTCAGCTGACATGAATCACTATGCTCAAGTTGATTTCGCCTGATCTTAACCTCTCAAACCAGATCCAGCATAAATCCGAATATCATAAAAGCCGCACACAACTACTATTAATTTTCTACCTACCCGAAACAACTCAACCCTAACGGACATCTACTAGCATGACACAGAGGCTTAAAAGATAAGACTTTTGATCACAGTTCAACTTAAAATCAAAGGAACGGGCGGATTCACTGGAAAGGCTGTGATCATCGTTCATTTCCTAAACGGGCGTTACGTCCTCCGCTTAGCGTATTTGCAGCCATGAGCAATGATATATATTTTCACCTATATAACCAAACACCAACTTTTGAATGCATAGACTAAGTCAGAAGGTACATAGATACATATATCCTCGAAGTTTTTATCCAAAACCTCCGTCATTAGCCAAAATCCTCAATAGCCCTCATCTCATGCATGGGAATCGGAAGTTAAATATCGCACTTAAGTTCCGTGCGTCACTCTATATAAATAGAAATCATTTCCACCATAAACAATTGAGAAAATGTCAAGTACTGGAGTTGAAGTTGACGAGTTGAGGACCATCACTCCTGAGTATGGTAGTAAAGCTAAACCCAGAGATAAGAAGGAAAGTACCTTTCCTCTTACTTATGGTGAATCTTTTAAAGATTGGTTAAGACATAGTTGGAAAGTTTCTGATAAGGAAATCGAACATGATTTCTTATCGATATTACCTTTCTTCCCCAAATCTGATGGTAAAAGAACAGCCCAAATCATTGACACGCCTATCAAAGATAATAATTTCATCCACGAGTTTTATATAGAAAACACCGAAACAGAAGGCAAACAAGTAGGGTTGAAAGATCAAG
Source organism: Yamadazyma songkhlaensis (assembly GCA_030570975.1). NCBI lineage: Eukaryota > Fungi > Ascomycota > Pichiomycetes > Serinales > Debaryomycetaceae > Yamadazyma > Yamadazyma songkhlaensis. The sequence continues at coordinate 813,021 of JAJLWX010000004.1, read as the reverse complement.
TTAAAGATATCGTTATAGTTCATGGATATGGAGCTAGTTTAGGACTTTTCTTATTCAACTTTGGTCATTTATCAAGTATTCCAGGTGTAAGAATTCATGCCATTGATCTTCTAGGATTTGGATTGAGTTCAAGACCTCCATTCCCCAAATTCAAAAGTGATTCTGTTGAAAGGGTAGAAACCGTGGAGAATTGGTTTATTGATTCGTTAGAAGAATGGAGAATCAAAAGAAAGATCAACAACTTCGTTTTGATTGGTCACTCATTTGGTGGATATTTAAGTAGTTGTTATGCTATGAAATATCATCAAGCTTCAAATCCTATCTTGAATAAATTGATATTAGTAAGTCCTGTGGGAGTGGAAAGAAATAGACATAGTCTCCTTAGGAACTTACCTAATCCATATTTTGATGATTCTAGAGTTGCTAAACAAAATGAAAATGATGAAACAACATCTATAAAAGATCAACCACAAATTAATCCAAACTATGAAAACTTGTTACTTGAAGAAGATGAAGATGCCCCTAAATCTTTCCGTGTGAATTTAATAAGATACTTATGGAACCGTAACATTAGTCCTTTGGGTGTAGTAAGAAATATGGGACCTTTTAGATCTAGACTTATAAGTGCATGGACATCAAGAAGATTCCGGAAACTTTATGAAAATGAACCTGAAAATTATTCTAAGATTCATGATTATTGCTATAGGATCTTCAATGCTAAAGGATCAGGAGAATTTGCAATTACTAGAATTTTGGGAGTTGGTGCTTTAGCCAAATTACCTTTAATGGATAGGATGCCACAATACCTTTCTAAGAATAATCTTCCAACTTTATGGATGTATGGGGATAAAGATTGGATGAATGTTGAAGCCGGTAGAGAAATGGCCTTGGAAATAAATGAATTAGCTAAGAAACAAGGATCAGGTAGGATTGCCGGATTCAAAATTTTAAATAATGCTGGCCATCATCTTTACATGGATAATCCTGAAGAATTCAAAGATAGTATATTCAAATTCTTGGATTATAAAGAACAACTGTAAATAGAAATTAATCTGTAATATTGAATATTTGACTCTTTTTTAAATCTATGAATTCATTTAATTTGTAAAGATTTTCATTGTGATTGGCTAGAATTTCGTTAAACTTCTCTTCTAGTTCGTTGTTTAGTTCGTTTTGTTTGTTAAGAATTTCATTTTCAAACGATTTCATCTTTTCAACTAGACTGTTATTAAGATTGCTTAGGTTTTCTTGAATGATATCATATTTGGATGAATCTACTTTGCTCAGTTTTATGGAAGATGTTGAGGTTCCATGGGCTAAAGGACTTACACTAGGAGATAAACGATCTTGAGTTTCAGGGACTTCCATTTGAGTTAAAATCGGAGGGATTTGGGAAGATTGTGCTACTTGAATTGAATTAGAATCTTCAGAATCTGAAACTTCATCACTGGTATTACCAATTATGGAGTTTCTCTTCTTGAATACTTTTATTTGACTTGAACCTTGTGTTTTTGGGGGTTCTTTAGGTTTCTCTCGTTGGGTTGTCCACAATGAATCCAACTCTAATGATCCATCATATGAATAATTTGTTAGTTCATCACTATCAGAATCTTTAACTTGAAATTCCACTTTTCTAGGTATTCTTGCATGTACTTGAGGGTTAGTATTTCTAGTCTTTAGAGGAGGTGATACAGTATCTTCACTCAGATCTAATTCCAGCATTTCTCTTGTTCTTTTTGCTAATTGGGAAGTTGGATTTTTCGCAGCCAAAGGTTTTGAGCCTGAAAGTAAATTCTCCTTCAAATCGAAAGGTATCAAGGCTACTGATACTCTTCTAGGTCTCATTGGTTGATATTTCAACTTCTCTTGCAAAGAAAGGTGCTGATTAGATCTTTTTAAAGTTAGTTCTATCTCTAAATTTCTCGTAGTTGTTCCAATTAATGTAACTCTATTAGAACCATTAGTTCTCTTAAAGATCAATTTCATTCTCCCTTCGTCTAGGGTCGACACATCAGATAAGTTTCCAAGATCAATAACAAAATCATTACTGTTAATCCAGATAATCATTGCATTATCGACTACTTGAACAAATATCATGCTAGGGAAGTGACTATTTAGATCTTTTACATTCTTACAAGCTATACCATTCAATTGGTATAGGTTGTTGAACACAGGGTTAAAGCTATTGATGAACAAGACTCTCTTGTTCAAGTCAAAAGGCTGAAAGCTGAACTCATTGTCCTTGACAAACTTAAGAAGATTGAAACATGTAGTTAAATCACTATTTCTTTTCAACTTCTCTATAAGTCTCTCCAGGCCATTGATCAAGTCGTAGAACTGTTTTAGTCTCGTGCTGTCTCTTTTGCTAATGGTTCGTCTCAAAAGGATAGTACTAGAGAACCAAGAGGTCTTAGTTTCAAGTAAACTATCCTTTAACAAGACTTCCAAACAAACGGGAGGGAGAACTTCATTAGTGAAAAGAAACTGCCAAAGATTGTAGATTTCCGGTAAAGGGAAACGAACAAACACCAATAATAACCATGACTTACAAACTGTCCTATGGAGATTATCGAAGTAACTCAAGATTTTACTCTTTAGGTTATCGTCAAGCACCAAAGATTGAAGACAGTTGTTTAGATCAGTCAAGGTTTTATCACTGATGAGTCTTTCACCTTTAAGAATATCACAAATACTTAAGAACAGAGTAACTGAATCAGGGTTTGCAATCATAGCCGCCAGATTTCGCAGTGATAGATAGCGCTGATGTTATGGCAGGTCAGCGCAGGTTAGCGGCAGCTTTTGAGCTGACACCGGACTGCTGAACCAACATGGCACCTATATAACCTCCATTCAACCTAGGAGAGGCCATCTTTACCCAAGAACCCTAGCTCCACCCCTAGCTCACATAGTCCATAATCCTCATCGTCGACTTCCAAATTCGGCAACATGCAGCACCAGCGCGCAGGGTAGTTTTCCTCTCAACTGTGCGAAATATCTAGACGAGTATGATAGATGAACCAGAGTATGATCCTCTAAGAGGTCAACAAAGGGTTTTTACTACACAATTGATATTATGTCTTTGGATAGGTATATCATCCTTCTCATTATTTTGTTTACTTCGTTACAAATGGCCTCATATCTATGCTATTAGAACATTAAGGAAATCTAACAGTCTTATGAGAATCTTACCTAATAATTACTTTGGTTGGGTCCTGGTAGTTATAGATATGACAGATGAAGAGGTTTTACAATACAGTGGATTAGATGCTTATGTGTTTTTGATGTTCTTCAAACTTGGGATTAAGATCTTCTTTCAATTCTCAGTGTTAGCTGTACTTGTTTTAAGCCCTGTAAGGTATTACTATACTGGTCATTATGATAAAGATGAGATTCCATGGGTTGCTAGTGCTATGGAATTTACAGGTTATAAGTTTCCTTTAGCCAAAGCAGTGATTTCTGATGATGATGATTTACCAATCCCTGATTTTGGTGATGATTTCCCTCAATTCTTATGGGTTTATCCGGTTTTTGCCTATATTTTCTCCGTTTTATGTTACTTTCATATCCATGATTATACCAAGAGAGTAATTAAGGCCAGACAAAAGTATCTTGCCTCTCAAGATTCTATCACCGATAGAACCATTAAAATCGATGGATTACCTAAACTGTTATTAAAACAGAAAACTACTGATGTTTTAAAGGATTTTGTTGAAGATTTGGGTATTGGGAAAGTCGAAGAGATCAAGATGATCTATGATTGTCAACCCTTAGATCAGAAAATTGCCCAACGTAAGAAAATGATTAAGAAAGTTGAACGTTATATAGCCAGGAAGTTCAAGCTCCAAATCAATATCTACCAAGGTGATTTACCTACTGTTAAGATCTTGAAGCAGGTAAACCTTCAAGATACTAAGTTCTTGACTTATATGGGGAGATTAAAAGCTTTAGATGAAGAGATAAAATCCATTCAAGAGAATTATAGGGAACATTTCAATAATAACTTGATCTTGCATGATGATCCTATTTTCAAACAACTTCCATGTGCTTTTGTAACTATGGATAGTGTAGCTTCAGCTCAAATGGCTGCTCAAACAGTTTTGGATCCAAGGGTTTATAAATTGATGGTAAATTTAGCTCCTGCTCCTACTGATATCAAATGGGGCAATTTGAAATTGACTTACTACGAAAAGTTATTCAAATCATATTTCATCACCTTCATAATTATCCTTAGTTACTTTCCTATCTTGTTCATTGTGACATCGTTATCTACATTATTAGATTTAAAATCCATATCCAAAATTTGGCCAGAGTTGGGAGAAATCATTAAGAAATCTAATTGGTTGACTACTATTGTGACAGGTATCTTACCACCACTTTTATATTCATTATTGAACTTAACCTTACCTTACTTTTATCGATTCTTGTCTCAACATCAAGGTTATGCTTCCAACAGTGATGTGGAATTGTCAACATTACTGAAGAACTTCTTCTACATATTTTTCAATTTCTTCTTGGTGTTTATCATCACAGGTACCATCTGGGATTATTTCTCGTTCATCAGAGACACAGCTAAGATTCCTTACCAATTAGCTTCATCATTGAAGAAGAAATCCTTGTTTTATATCGATTTGATCCTTTTACAAGGTTTAGGGATGTTCCCCATCAGATTGTTACAATTTGGTGATGTGGTTTTCCTTAATATTTTTGGCAAGATCTTATTCTTGAAAGATTTGATTCTAAAGACTCCTAGAGATTATAGATTCTATTATTTTACTCCTCCAGTATTTGACTTTGGTATCCAATTACCTCAACATATCCTTATTTTCATCATCATTGTGATCTATTCCGTGGTATCTACCAAAATCGTCACCTCAGGATTGGTATATTTCATCTTAGGATATTTGGTTTATAAATATCAATTGGTGTACAATTATGTCCATCCACCTCATTCTACAGGGAAGGTATGGCCTATTATCTTCCGTAGATTAATGTTAGGTTTGACATTATTCCAACTCTTTATGTTTGGAACTTTAGCCTTAGAAGGAGCTTTATTATTATCAATTCTTATCTTACCATTATTGGCCGTGACGTTAATAATGTCGTATAATTATGAGAAATACTACTTACCATTGAATAACTTCATTGCTTTGAGAGCTATCCAAAGTCCTTATGAGTTCGATAAAGAGTTTGAAGATGATGTTAGTTCTCATGATATCATGGGATTAGCTCATGGAATGAGTCTTATCAATGATTTTACTGTAGACAATTTGAACTTACACCAACATCAAGTAGATATCAGTGATCAAAGTTCAAATGTCGGATCTGGTCATCATACTCCTACAATCAATGAAAGTTCAATGCTTGTGAATGGGGATTATTCTGTTGATTATGAAACTATCCCCAATTCTAACCTCCGTAAACGAAGAATAAGCACTATAGATGAAGAGAGAGAACAGTTTCTCAATTATACATATCCAAACCTTACGGTTGATTTGGATGGTCCATGGCTAGAATTTGTGGGAGATAATGTGACGATGATAGATAATGATTTGAATGTTCAGAATAAGAATTTAATAGTTTCAGAATGGGAATGAAATGTATTCTATTTACAGGAAAACTCTGAGGCGTAAGACTCAGAGGTTCTACAGTTAACTTCTGGCCTCTGGCACTCTTGTACTCTAGCGCTCTGGCACGCAGGACCTAAACACGGCCCAATGTCTAAACTCTTGTGCTAATCACTCACTCTTCGTATACATATTGTAAACCTCATACAATCTCCAGAATCCAAACCCAAATAACCCTATTCCCGTCAACTTTATTGATTTCTGCCACATCAAAGGATGTTTCTTCAAATCGATTTTCCCGTTCTCTTTAAACAACGCATCACTTTGCAAGTACCCCCCTAAAACGAATGACATCATTGCTTGGATAGAAGTGCAAGGAATACATTCCTGATACTCATAGTCTTTGGCTTGAGCAGGTTTAAACACCGAAAGTAAGTTACTCTCCACCATAGTTGAGTGAGAAAATGCGAAAACCAACTGGTGATGTTTAAACTGAATTTACGAACCTTGAAGCCTAGATTTGCATTAAGAAGACTCCCTGTAAGGCCCTATGCCAATTACAACTACAGCTATAACTATAATCAACCTTATACCCGATCAAACTGGAAGAAATGGTTAGGGGGATTAGGTATTGTGTCACTTGTAGGATATGGAGTATATTACATCTATTGGCCCAAACATACATTTCCTTCACCTGTAGCAACTTTGTTACGTAAAGGGTTATGGGCTGAGAGTGATAAAGGAGGAAATGATTATCAATTGGCATTAAAGTATTATATTGAAGGATTAGAGAAATGTAACGAACTTGGGATGAATCCTTTGGTGGATGAATATACTGGTATTCAACTAAAAATCGGAGAAATGTTCGAAAGATTAAATATGATCGATAAAGCTTTGTTAATTTATAATGAAATCGGTTCATTATATTTGAAAACCTTACATGATAAGAGCTTGAAGTTAAATAATGATTATAGGAATCATTTGATTCAGAAATCTTTAAGGATTGGTGTTAAGTTATCGGAGTTATCAAAAGAAGATTTGAACCTTTCAAAGGCTATTTTAATTGCCCATTCCTCAGCAGCAACAGTTGAAATCAATAATTTCATCAATACCGCATCTCCATTATCTAAGATAGATTTGATCTTCTTGGATGAATACATCAATGCTATAAATTTATTGATTGCCATAAACATTCAATTAGGTGATTTTTCCTTTGCTATGGATAAGACGTTGAAATTATATAAATTGATGAAGATTTCTCATATTGAACCTAAGAAGTATCTTCTCAATATCTGTAATCTCGGAGGATTATCATATTTACAATCAGAAATCTTCGAATTGAAGTTGTACAATCTTTTGAAAACACATAAACTTAACCCTGAAATCAAAGATGTTGATACTTCTTTGTTAGGTAATGATAAAGAAGCATACGATGAGAATTTAAAACATTTCAATATTTATATAAATTATGCTACGGAAGTTTATGAGTTTGTATTATCCAGAGCTCATGAATTGGTTAAACCAAATGCCAGTCCCTTAAATGAAGAAGAACTTAATGAAATTAACGAAATCATTGCATTATCTACGTATTCCTTAGGAGTGATTAACTTACATTTGAAAAATCTCGATAAAGCTGAAAGATTATTAAGAGAATCTCGAGTTAAATCCAAAAGTTGTAATTATGTGGACTTAATCAATGAAATCGAGAACGAATTGAGTAAACTATTCAAAGAACGAGCTTTAACGAGCGATCAATAGGAATGAACAGAGAAACTTCTCTTGCAGATTCTTACCTTTTTGGGACATTTCTTACCTTTTTGGGACATTTCGCGAAATCTCTATGAATCAATGTTTAGGTGTAACAGTTAAAGGACAACGATGTAAGGTTAAGACTTCTGAACAGTTCTGTCATTATCATACCAAGCAGGGAGAACTCATAAATAATCCAGAATGGTCAAATTCCACTAAAATACCGGAAAAATCAGGTTTCATATATATTTATACCCTAAATAAATTCTTTGGTAAAGATACTGGTTGGTTCAAAGCCCATAATCTTCCTGATCATAAAGACTATAAATTCTCCAAATCTTCATATGTGTTTCTTAAGATCGGTATGACCACTCAAACCATTTCCACTAGAATCAAACAATGGGAAAATAAATGTAAACATGAGATTTATCTAGTTAATCCTGATACCGATAAGATACTACGGAAAACCAAATTGACAGATCTCTTCAAACGATTGAAGATCTCCCATTACCATACGTTCAAAGATGGTGGGTTCTATTCCCAAAATCTAGCATCAGCAGAGAAAGAAATTCATCAAAAACTCCATAGATTATACGGAAAAGGAATCATTTACTGTAAGAATTGTGGAGAAGATAAATACAATATCCACATCGAATGGTTCTTAATACCAAAGAAACATCTCCAACAAGTGTACAAACTCATAGACGATATCTGCTACAAAAGTTAACTTTTAATAACTACAAAAACATACATAAAGAACCTAAGTGTTCATATAAGTTGAAGGATCAACACCACCTTCTGGGAATTCAGTAATTTTAACATCGAATCTGGATTGGATTTTTTCTAATACTTCTTCATCTTCTTTAGTTGAAACAAATGAAATACCTAAACCTTTAGTACCGAATCTACCAGCTCTACCAACTCTATGTAAATATTGATCAGCTTCATTTGGTAAATCGTAATTGATAGCTAAATTGATTCTTTCAATATCAATACCTCTACCAAAGACATCAGTTGATATACAGATTCTCTTGTTGAATTCTTTGAATAACTTATATCTAGCAATTCTTTCTTCTTGTTTTAAACCTGAGTGAACAGCAATTGAAGGGAAATTACAAGCACATAATAATTTGTTTAATTGTTCAGCTCTTTGAGTTGATTTAACAAAGATAATGACTTGGTTAAATTCCAAAGAATCTAATAAATCACTCAATTTACGGTTCTTTTCCTTTTCTTCTAATTTAAGGTAATATTGTTGTAAACCATGTAAAGTTAACTTAGCTTCATCATCAACATAGATTTCTAAAGGATTTTGCATGAACTTCTTACAAATAGGTCTAATTTCTTGAGATAAAGTAGCTGAAAACATCATAACTTGTTTTTGTAAAGGAGTTGATCTGAAGATATCTTGAACATCTCTTCTCATATCAATAGCTTCAAGAACTTTATCACATTCATCAATAACAAAGGATTTAATATTGTTTAATCTTAAAGCTTTTTCAGTAACTAAAGCATGTAATCTACCTGGAGTAGCAACAACAATATGAGGACAAGTATCTTTGTTTTTAATTTTGGCAATATCATCTTTGATTGGAACACCACCATAGAAAACTTCAGTTTTAACATCTGGCATATACTTGGAGAATCTAGCATATTCATTACGGATTTGATAAGCTAATTCTCTAGTGTGACAAATGACTAAAGTAGAAACTTCTCCGGCAACTGGTTCTAATTGTTGTAAAGTTGATAAGACGAAAACGGCAGTTTTACCTAAACCGGATTTAGCTTGACATAAAACATCAGTACCTAAGATAGATTGAGGAATACAAACTTGTTGGACTATTTTGTTAGTTGTGATCTAAGATCAGGGAGGATTTAATTGAGGGGTTATGTGTGACTGGCCGTTGGCTAGTGCCTGCAATAGCCAAGGGGAATGGGGGTGTGCAAGTTCGACTGGCTGGGGAATAACCTCCAAATAAGGAGGACATCTGGGGCTAATCTTAAGACTAGTCTGAAATCTAAGGACACCAGTCTCGAGACTAGTCTCCAGATGGAAACAATTGGACTGTTTGACCGAGAATTGGACTGGCTCACATCTGAGCCTTCGAGGTATCTACTCCTTAGACCTCGTGCTCAGCTAGTTCTAGGTTCCTAGGATTCCCAAGACCCCACGCTTGTTCAACAATCTCGAACAAGCTTTCAGGGTAGCAAACGCGTTGCTTGGTGGCATCAACTCACCACCTCAATTAAATAACTTCCAAAATGGAATACGAACCTTCTGAAGGATGTTCAAACCCACAATCACCGATGGCTCTTAATAATTCAGGTTTCAATAAGAAATCTCTGAAACCAGTGGCATGAATACCAACATAAGAACCTTTTTTATCGGCATCTTTACTGGCATCAGTGGTTTCTGGTTGCTGTTGGGTAACGGCAATTTCTTCAGAATCGGAATAATCTAATAACTCTTCTTGATTGTTTGACATGTTATTTATGTGTAAATTCGAGGTTGTCGAATTTTTGCGAGGGTTTCTCATTTTTCAGTGGAGACACGACTGGTGATGGAAAGGAAAGTCGCGCGACACTTTTCACAGGGCAAAGATGTTTAAAGCAATGAAGGTGCCAATGAAGGTGCCTATGATTAGGTTAAGAGTACCTATAGTACCAAGAAGATTCAATTCTTCAGTCCATGATAGAATGAGACAAGTTGCGGAATTAGTTAAAAGTGATCCTGAATTAAAAGCATCATTTATCAAGATGGAAGCAATTTTTAGAGAGAAAGGATTCATTGGTGATAAACCACCATCATTTATTCAATTATCTAAGATGTTAATGGATCCTGAAGTTAGAAGTTCCCTTAGTATTCTTCAACAAAAGATCCAAGAAGCTAATATTCAAATCAATCCATCAGATTTTTCCGAACTTATGAAACAATATAAAAAAGAGTAGATTATATATAGACTATTTCTTTGAAAAAGATTTTGAAATATTAGCAGCTTCTTCTATAGCTCTAGCAATTGAACCTCTAACACCTGAATCTTCTAATTTTAATAAACCTCCAATAGTTGTTCCACCAGGAGTACAAACCTTACTCTTTAATACAGCAGGATGTTCATTGGTTTCAACTGCCATTTTACCTGTACCTTCCATTACTTTAGCAGCACATTGTTTGGCTACTTCAAAAGGAATTCCCATTCTTACACCACCATCAATCATAGCTTCCATCATTAATAAACAAAAAGCAGGAGCTGAACCAACTAATGCGGTAGCAGCATCCATATTTTTCTCTGGAATCTTAATAGCCTTACCAACAGGATTAATTAACTTCATAACTAACTCTTCATACTTTTCTTCAGCTGATGGTGAGAAAGCTATGGTAGCCATACCACAACCAAATTGAGCAGGTGTATTGGTCATAACTTTAGCTACATTAGGTGTAAAGATAGATAACTCTTCAATTGTTATACCAGCTAATAAAGAAATCAACAATTGATCTTTATTTAAGGAATCTTTGACTTCATTATAAACATCTTTATACATAAAAGGTTTACAACCAAGAATAATAATATCAGCTTTCTTTACAGCTTCTTTATTTTGTTCACCATAAGAATATTCAATGATTTCATTAGATAACTTTGATCTTAAAGCTTGAGAAGATTTTTCATTACTATTACAACAGATAATTTTCGAAGGATAAGGTTGGAATTGACTATTTAAGATAGCTGATGTTACAGCAGTCCCCATGACTCCACATCCTAACACAGTGATTGTATAGTTTTCCATAGTTCAGGCGAGTCTCAGAAAAAGTCGTGAGATTTGGGAATTCCAAGGATTTCTCAATTTAGTTAACTAATTGAACAGGAGTTAGTGTCTGAGAACCAAATCGAAAAGGAACCATTAAAGTTAGAAAGATTTGGATTAGTGGTAATATTTATAATCGGAATTTGATAATTTTAACAGTAGTGATAGTTTTCCCCATTGAAATCCAAGTTTTACAACTGTTGATACATATTCCGTTAGTTCGCTGTTAAGATTTGTTCAACTATTCAGTAATAGGGTCAAATTTAAATTTGGTGATTTTGTTAAAGTAAGTATCGTAGGAGTTTCGCTTGAATTAGACGATTAAGAATCTATAATCATGGCTTCCAAATGTACACCATGTCCGATATTAAATCCATCATTAGAGGAATTTAATGATCCTATTGGATATTTATCCAGTCCAGAAGTATTGGAATTAGGTCAAACTTATGGGATCGTTAAGATTGTTCCTCCAGAGAATTGGCAACCACCATTTTCATTATCTCTGAAGTTTAAATTCCATACAAGACTTCAGAAATTGAGTGATTTAGGAATTCTTACAAGATCAAGGAATTTCTTCATTGAAAGTATCAATAGGTTTCAGAAAATGAAGAAGAAGAAACAGTTGAAAAGTTTCTTCATGGTGGATGATAAAAAAGTGTATTATTATGATTTATATATTGAAGTTGAAAAGGCCGGAGGTTTCAAAGAATGTAAATGGTCTAAAGTTAATAAGATTTTTGGAGTAACAGATTCTAAGAGTTTACAAAAAGAATATGCTAGTTCTGTTAAGAATTATGCTGATTTCCTTAATGTTCAAATCATTGACGACCCAGCTTATACTCCTATTAAGAATGGGAAAATTCAAATTGAGATAGATAGTCAACCTGAAGATAGTGAGATTGAAGGTGGTGATTCTGATTTTGAAGAGGAAGATGTCAAACCAGAAAATTCAGATGAAAGTGAATATGATGAAGATGATGGAGAATGTATGATATGTGGACTTGATGATGAACCTGAATCAACATTATTATGTGATAATTGTGGAGATGCTTATCATCTTGAATGTATTAATCTTGCCAGTATTCCAAAAGGTGATTGGTATTGTAACCGATGTTTAGTTGGTACTGGAGAATATGGATTTGTTGAAGAAACTAATTTGAAATATTCAGTTGATGAATTTTATAAGTATTGTCAAGATTTCGAAGTCAAATATAAACATGATTATGGTTTGGAGAGTCTTCAACAAGTGGAAGGAGATTTCTGGAGATTTATTGAACTGCAAACTTCAAAAATTGTCGTGAGATATGGTGCTGATATTCATAATTTACTTCCAGGACAAATTTCTGGATTCCCAACTAATGATTCACCACAAATAATTAAAGATTATATAAATCCTGATGTTTTTGATTATTATGCTAACCAACCATTCAATTTGAATAACTTACCTTTTAGTAAAGGGTCATTATTGAATTATGTTAATCATTCAATCTCAGGAATGACAATTCCTTGGATTTATATTGGTTCTTTATTATCAACATTTTGTTGGCATGTTGAAGATCATTATACATCGTCAGCTAATTATTGTCATTTTGGAGCTACTAAAAAATGGTATGGTATACCATCAAAGTATTCTACGACATTTGAAAAATTTATGAAATTTACAGCTCCAGATTTATTCAAAAAACAACCGGATTTATTACATCAATTAGTGACATTAGTATCTCCTGATAAACTTATTGAGAATGGAATCCCTGTATATTATGCCAATCAAAATCCAAATGAATTTGTTATAACTTTCCCCAAAGTTTACCATGCGGGATTCAATTCAGGGTTTAACTTCAATGAAGCAGTAAATTTCACCAGCAAAGATTGGATAGATTTTGGTCATGAAGCCATTAAAGATTATAGATTAATCAAAAAGGAAAATGTCTTCAATCATTATAAATTACTTGAAAATATCATGATAAGTTATAAAATGGGGATTGAGACCAATGAAGAATTGATGATGAAGTCTAAACAACAATATAAGGAATTTGCCAATGAAATGGAAACTCTAGTCAATTGGTATAAAAAGCAGAAAATCCCTGTCAAGTACAATCATGAAGAAATCACTGAAGAAGGATTTTTGGCAGAAAGAAGAAATATGAAAATTAATGACGATGATGGAGAATTATGTGATATCTGTAAAACTCATATTCACCATGCGTTCGTAGAGATTCAAAACTCCCAACATAACTTTGGTAAAGCCGAAAAGAGTAAACAATTAATAACACCACAATCTTCACCTCATGCAAGAAACACCAGATCTGAATCCTCACCAAAGAGAGAAATCAATGGTAAGAAACTTGATTTTGATGAAGTAGATAAAAGATCCACCCGTTCAAGGAAAATCGAGAAACCAAAGACTAAAATGTCGATAGTCAATCACGACATGGCTATGAAAGCCATTAATGAAAAGAATCTTATCAACATATGTATGGATTGCGGATATGAACAAGAAATCACCCAGGGAAAATTGATTGTAAATGTTAGTCCCAGTGCCATGAAACTGTTTATAGCTCTGATGTAATATATGTTTCGATTTGAGTGTTGTTGTTGTGTTAAAGTGTTCTATCTCTTATTCCTATTCTCCTGGGTGCTACACAAAATCAAAGGTAGTTTGCAGCCAAATCCGGGTAACGCGCACCCCAAATAATCGTCGTTCATTGGACAGCTTTCCAATCCGAATTTTTCAGTGTTGAAGAGAAAAAATTTAAAAGACTCGAAAATTTCCAGTTAACTCGTTCTTAATAAATTAATTAAAATGGTTCTTCCAAGATTATTTAATCAAACTAGTAAGAACTTCATTAATACTGCTTCAAGAAGCTTTAAATTAAACTTAGCTAGAAACTTTGCTTCTGCTGCTCCAGCTGCTGGTAAAGTTAGGTATGTAAATTTCAATAACGATTTTTAGTGGAATCAATTGATTCAATCCATTAGTTGAATCAATATAATGAAGGTAATAGTAGGATAATAATGATCACATTCACAATGATCATACTCATAATGATCAGAACTAATGGTTAATTGAAGTTGATGAGATCTGGTTGGTGAAAAATTCAATTGTCAATGAATTGATGAATAACCACAAAAGTTTTCAACTTTTTAAGGATCTAAGTTGATGATTCATTCAATTCATTGAACAATTGATGATTCCCACCATCATTTCGTACATTTCATCATTTAACCAATTAGAAGTACCGAAGAGGTTGGTGGTTAAGTCTCGGCCAATGAAAATCGAAATTTCTCGCACCGACACAAAAGTTTCACCTTCCACTAAAAAAAATCAACCACTTAAATTAATGAATTTTTTTTACTAACTAATTTAGAGCTGTTATTGGTGCTGTTGTTGATGTCCATTTCGAAGATGGTAACTTACCAGCTATTTACAATGCTTTAACTTTAAAAAATGGTGATCAAGATTTAGTCTTAGAAGTTTCTCAACATTTAGGAGAAAACACCGTTAGAGCTATTGCTATGGATGGTACTGAAGGTTTAGTTAGAGGTGCTTCAGTTGCTGATACTGGTGCTCCAATTTCCGTCCCAGTTGGTAGAGGTACTTTAGGTAGAATTATCAATGTTACTGGTGATCCAATTGATGAAAGAGGTCCAATTGAATGTAAACAAAGAAACCCAATTCATGCTGAACCACCATCATTCGTTGAACAATCTACTGCTGCCGAAGTTTTAGAAACCGGAATTAAAGTTGTTGATTTATTAGCTCCTTACGCTAGAGGTGGTAAAATTGGTTTATTCGGTGGTGCTGGTGTCGGTAAAACCGTTTTCATCCAAGAATTAATTTCTAACATTGCTAAAGCTCATGGTGGTTTCTCAGTTTTCACTGGTGTTGGTGAAAGAACCAGAGAAGGTAATGATTTATACAGAGAAATGATTGAAACTGGTGTTATTAACTTAGAAGGTGATTCTAAAGTCGCTTTAGTTTTCGGTCAAATGAATGAACCACCTGGTGCTAGAGCTAGAGTTGCTTTAACCGGTTTAACCATTGCTGAATATTTCAGAGATGAAGAAGGTCAAGATGTGTTATTATTCGTTGATAACATTTTCAGATTTACTCAAGCTGGTTCCGAAGTCTCAGCTTTATTAGGTCGTATTCCATCAGCTGTCGGTTATCAACCAACTTTAGCCACTGATATGGGTCTTTTACAAGAAAGAATTACTACCACCAAAAAAGGTTCCGTTACTTCAGTTCAAGCTGTTTATGTCCCAGCTGATGATTTAACTGATCCTGCTCCTGCTACTACTTTCGCCCATTTAGATGCTACTACCGTTTTATCTAGAGGTATTTCCGAATTAGGTATTTACCCAGCTGTTGATCCATTAGATTCTAAATCAAGATTATTAGATGCTTCAGTTGTTGGTCAAGAACATTATGATGTTGCTTCAGGTGTTCAACAAACTTTACAAGCTTATAAATCTTTACAAGATATTATTGCTATTTTAGGTATGGATGAATTATCAGAAGCTGATAAATTAACTGTCGAAAGAGCTAGAAAAATCCAAAGATTCTTATCTCAACCTTTCGCTGTTGCTGAAGTTTTCACTGGTATTCCAGGTAGATTAGTTAGATTACAAGATACTATTAAATCATTCAAAGAAGTCTTAGAAGGTAAATATGATCATTTACCAGAAAATGCCTTCTATATGGTTGGTGGTATTGAAGATGTCATTGCTAAAGCTGAAAAAATGGCTGCTGAAGCTAACTAGTCAAATTCATAGTCATATAAATAAAAGTACGTTAGACATGTCTCTGAAAAGTTCGGACAGGACCTTATCACAGGAACCGCAAGAACCTTATCACAAGAACCTTATTCAGAACTTTAAGAACCTTCTGGAAAGATTCTTATCCTCTACAACCTCCTAAAACCTTATCTTCCTCACTGTTAAAAGGACAGGTAAAGGCTTCCCCAGAGATATTTAGCTTGCCATCAGCGCGCAGTGAAAAATCTCAACATGTTCTCCATCACTGAAGTACGTATCACTAAAATATCCATTCTTTTCCACCATTACTAACTATTTAGACCTTGGGATTCTTGGATAACCCTAATTTACCATGGAAATCTATCATTGTAGGTTTCACTGTGGGTCAATTTTTATTTGAAACTTATTTAGGTTACAGACAATATCAGATCTTACAAAAGACTTCTTTACCTTCAACTATCAAACAAGAAGTTTCCAAAGAAACTTTTGATAAATCTCAAGATTACAGTAGAGCCAAACAAAGATTTTCATTTATTTCCGAAGGTTATTCCTTAATTAAGAACTTATTATTTATCAAATACGATGTATTACCAAAGATGTGGTCGTTCGGTGGATCAATTTTGTCCAGTGTTTCACCTTATTTACCACAATTTATGGGAGGTATTATTACTCATTCCATTATTTTTGTGTTAGTTCTTTCAATTTTCAGTACTTTAACTTCTATTCCTGTTGATTACTATCAAACTTTCGTATTGGAAGAGAAATATGGTTTCAATAAGTCAACTATTCAATTATGGGTAACTGATCAAATTAAATCACTTGCTGTTAGTTTCGTGTTAGTACCACCAGTTTTAGCAGGGGTCTTGAAGATCATTGATACTTTTGGTCAATCATTTATCCTTTATCTTTCCGGATTTGTTCTTGTTACTCAATTAGTTTTAATGACTATTTATCCAAGTCTTATTCAACCTTTGTTTAACAAATTTACACCTTTAGAAGATGGAGAATTAAAAGTTGCCATTGAAGATTTAGCCAGAAAACAAAAATTCCCATTAAGTAAATTATACGTTATTGATGGATCTAAAAGATCAGGTCATTCTAATGCTTATTTCACTGGATTACCTTGGAGTAAGCAAATTGTTTTATTTGATACTTTAATTGAACAATCAACCGTTGATGAAACTGTAGCTGTTTTAGCTCATGAAATTGGTCATTGGAAATTAAATCATTTACCTCAAATGCTTGTATTCTCTCAATTGAATGTTAGTTTCATGTTTTCCATTTTCGCTGCTTTTGTTAACAATAACTCATTATACAGATCTTTTGGTTTCAACACTAACCCTACTATTATCGGGTTATTATTATTTTCTGATATCTTCAAACCTGTTGAATCTGTTTTACAATTCGCTCAAAATTTATTCATCAGAAAAAACGAATATGAAGCTGATGAATATGCTAAGAAATGCGGTTACACTGACGATTTAGGTAAATCTTTAATCAAATTAAATGTTGAAAACTTATCATACTTTGAAGCTGATTGGTTATATTCAGCTTACCACAGATCTCATCCACTTTTAACCGAAAGATTAGAAGCTATTGGATACGTTTCAAAGGAAAAAGTTGGTCTTGAAAAACCTGAAAAGCAAGATTAATATATTCTACATACTTCCTCCTATCCATATCTCGTTAGATGTCTCCCTCTCCTACCCATACCTCTCTTTCAACTTCTCATAATCAGATCTCATCTTAACATACCCTAAATGGATCTTCCCCACAAAATGATCAGCCAATCTTCTATCACTATCCAATCTCGATAAAAACGCTCCACACTGGTCACATGCTTGTAATTTCTGTTGAGATGTCTGGCCAATGTTTTCAATGATACTACGTACTTTCTCTCCTTCAACTTCTCGAAGCTTTATAAGTTTATTCAATTCTTTGGAATGATTTAACAATGTTATGGGTTTACCGGTCTGTAATAAACAATTGATCTCTTGTTGTATGATACTTATTTTAGTATCTAGCTTTTCCAAGTCCTTAGTTACTTGTTCAATCTTCTCTTTATCTTCAGGTGTGTGGTCTAAACGTTTATTGGAAGTTTCAATGATATTGTCTATCTCTTCGATATAAGATTTTAGCACTTGGTAGTATTCGTATTCGAAATCAGGAAACTTTTCTCCCTTTTTGGTTCTTAAGTTATATTCTAACTTATGTTTCTCCAAATGTAATTGAGGACATTTACCTAGATCTTGTTTAGTACCTACAAATAAATCATGGGGACAACTACCAACTATAAAGGACTTACAGACCTTGGGACTAGTTAACTCTGTTACTCTTCTATAAGAACGGAAACTGGAATCTCCACCCATTAATTGAGCTATCTCCTGCCTTCGATATTCTGCCATCTGATCCAAATTGGGAAATTCGCATCGCGAGTCATTTAACCCTAATCATGGAAACTATGAAACGATACCAACTCATAGGGAGGAAGAAAGCTTTACGTAAAAGAGTAACTCCTGATTATGGTAAATATCATCTTCATTCCTTACCTTATGAGATCTTAAGTCAAATTTTCTCCAATTTGAATGATGTATCACAATTAGTTCCAATATCTATGGTTTGTGTGAAATTCAATAATATAATCAATAAGAACTTTCTTTATAAACTGATTAAATTCCCAACTGTTGATACTTTCATGAAGTTTAGTGAAGTACATATCTCTCGAAGGTTTGGTTCTTTAGATACTTCAACACAAGTCAATTATATTCAATGTATGGAGATCAGGAATCCCCCTTCAAAGAGTTCAAAGAATCATGAAACTAAAATTGCTGGCAGTTACAGTTTAAGTGATGACAACAAACAACAGGTTGTATTCAATGATTTCATTAAGTACTTCAAAACCGTCATTCAGAATGATTATAACCTTAAGATATTGGTGATCTCTGAGATCTCACCACAATTTGAATTCGATAATTTGGGGTTATTCAAACGAAAGAGTAATAGAAGAAGTTTGGGGAAATTGGTATTAAAGGCACAAACAGGATGGTCTATTTTATTCAAAGTCAATCACTTATCGTCGATTCTAGAAGTGTTCAATGATATCCATGAGGTGGAATTATGTAATTTCATTGTTGATGAGACTAAGTTACAGAAAATTGGTGATATACCGTCAGTATCCATAGATAAGATCATTTTCAATTCATGTTCTTATATCAACAGACCAACCAAGAGAACTTTGTGTAAGATATTCCAAACAACCAATGAATTATCATTGATACAACTTAAGAATAGTAATGATCTATCATTGATTGATTTCATCAAATTTAACGAAGTTCTTTCATCTTTATCGATTGATTTGAGTTCGAAGATCTTTTACACAGTCAATGAAGATGGTAATAATGATCCATCGTTCAATTATAAATCATTTAATCCATTCTTCAAATTGATTTGTCTGTCGAAGAGCTATAATCTCAAACATCTCACACTTGAGAATTTCGATTTGATCCATGAATGTAACCATCAATCGCTCCTTGCTAGAAACAACCTCCTTGAATTGTTAGACATCATATCTCCCTTACCAACAATTATCAAGATCAAACAGAAATCACAAACTTGCACGAAATGTGGATTCCTGAAGACTGAACATCTAAATAAAGATTGGAACAGTTTCTTGAAAAATATCCATTTTAAAGACTTTACGATCGCAGACGATAAAAGAGTGATCTATCACATTAAACTATAAATTTATATAGAATACACATAAGTTTCCTAAAAGGGAAACCAACCATTTCCAAGATACCGCTTTTTTTGCAGCCACTAAAAATATGTTAGTAACAGAAGTAAAGGTAAGGTTACTGGTTTACGTACTTAAGATGAGAACAATCTTGATACTTTATCTACGATTCTTTTCAAGTAGGCTGAAGCTCTAGTCATTAGACTTTCATCTTCTTCATCACTAGTGAAATCATAGTCATCTTCAGAATCAATATCATTATACATACCACTATGGTACTTGATCTTATTATGTTTACTCAATGGAGTTCCTGACATATAATCTACTACAGGGTAAATCTCTTTGGAGATGGAGAGTTGATTATTTTTAGTATCTAAGATTCGGTAAGGACAAGTTAGCTCTTCTTCTGTCAATGGAACGAATCTTCCTTGATTGACTTTCACGCCATAAGTGATCAATTCTTCTGCAACACTGGGAGGTAAACCCCTAGCGATATCAATATTCTCATAGGAACTATCACAAGCAGGTAAAGAGAATCTCTGGACTTTTTTTCTATTCCGGATCTCTATTGCGTTTTCCTTCATAGAATTAGCTACATGTAACAAATCCATTTGAGGGAGGTCATCGAATTTACCCTTCAAAGTAATGAAATCTGGTAATACCTTTGCATCTCCGTTACTCATAATTTCCACTAAACCATAATTATTTGGTTCTTGAGTGAATTGATAGACTAAACCCCCACTAAACACATCAACCATACTGTTGGAATACATCGTTGCAATTTCCCCAAATTGTCGTGGCAATACCTCATTACAACCGTATCTAAATAGTTAGTATAGTTCGTTTCTTTACTGATTAGGTTATACATACTCTGAAAAGAACAAAGGACGAGAATAGGTCTCATAATCACTCACCAAAGAATTGTATCCACTTGAATAGAACGTTTGTTCTCCACACCATTGATATGAATTAACACCATAGAAATCAACCGATTCGGCTGGTGATTCGTCCATACATTCGAGATACTGTGAGAATGATATTCTGTATCTCAAATCATCTGCTGCAGAATATCCCACTGGAATAGGTCTTGGAGAATTCACATCAATATAATTCTTTATATCCCTGACCATAGCCTTAACATATACTGGAGAGTTCTTTGCTGAGGTGATATCATTGATAACTTCATTTCCTGCGAAGAATCCCAAAGTGTTATTGTAATAAGCGAATTGTTCCACTACCTTGAAGACGTTTTCCAAATAGTCAACATTATAAGAATTCCATGGTTCATACCTATTAAGATGATGATTTGGAAGTGGTGAATTGACATCAAGTACAACATAAATACCTGCGGCTGCTAACATTGACATGCATTTGTCATGATTCAAATCAGTGTTGATAGAATAGATTCTAATGGTCTAAAAGTTAGTATCGTCACAACTAACACATTCCGAGTATAACTTACATTAATGCCTAATTGTTGAAAGAGAACAATATCTCTAGCACAACTCTTTTCATCAGATAAGGGATCTTTTGTTGAAATAACTCCAGATTCTCCTCCAGGCTGATAATCTACACCTTTGATATAGAACTATGGGTTAGTATTTTTCGTATTTCAAGCTACAAAAAGAAACTTACAGGTTCATTGGTAACAGTATCTACAAAGTATCGTCCATGAACAGTAATAGGATGGACATAACCGTTGACCAAGCCTATGAATAAAACCAAAACTAAGATAAACATTTTGTGGATTTTGGGTGCAAAAAAAAGTGAGAAATTTGGCTGCGAAAAAAGGCAAGAGAAGCAAAGGTTTAGTAATACATAAACAACGAACTTCCTAAGAAGGGATATAAATAGAAAAATAAGGTATAAGGTCAAAGAACTCTAAAGTTCAACGGTGGTTGAGACCGATACCATACCATTGGCTTGATTAGCCCAAGTGACATATTTAGGAGAATAATGGTTCACTTCTTGATAAGCAGGAACTAAGGAATTATCTTCACCCAATTCCGTCCAATAACATGTTATATCTACTTTTAAGATATTCAGAGCTTCGGAATTATAATCATCAATCAAATTAGGTAACCATTGGAATCCAATATGATAAGGAACATTAGCTTTTAACTTATTTAAGCCAATACCTGAGATACCATTCAAGTCTTTATAAAGATAATTACCATCTTTATCCACAGAGAAACCTTCAGGGATTGAGGATGTCATGGTGATGGAATTGATAGGTTTATCATTATATTTGATGATGGTTTTAACTGGTAATTCTTTCTTCTTGGAACCGGTGTTGAAGCTGACTTTACACATGTTATTGTCTTTGACGTTAATTTTAATTTCTCCGTTCAATAAACCGAATGGATAATCGTTATCACTGGAGTTCTTCAAGATATCGACTGATAAGTAATCGGAGAAATCTTTAGCTTTGAAGATAACTGGAGGTTTAGTTGACTTATAATAACAATTAACCATATCATTTTCAAGAGATGAGCATTCAACAGATTCACCTGATTCTTTAACAGAAGGCATATCACCCAAGATTTTTTCCACTTCAAGACCAGTTCTAGCTAAGACATGAACATAACTATCAGTGACAGATTCAGTAAGGTTCACGGATTGAATAAATCTCAATTTCATTGGGTTTTCAGTATCGAAAGGAAAGGTAAAGAACACAGTAAAGAAACCTTGGATAATCAAAATCAAAGAAACCCAAACCACCATTTTATTGGCTTTGAAAATGAATGGATAAACAGGTAAAATCAAAGAAATACCAATAACTTGAGAAAGTTTAAAGATCAAATTCTGGGAAACCACAGATTCTTGAATGGATTTGTTCAATCCTTGTAGGATCAAGTAACCATTATTGTAGAAAATAAGTAATGGAATAGGTACAAGCATCAAATATTGAATTGACCAATCATAACTGAAAGTTTTGGTGATTAAATTCAATTTCTTACGAGCAGTATAAGAATCCATGGAAATCAAAGAAGTAGAATCAGAAGGTGGTTGGAATTGAGTTTCTTCAGTATCTTCAGCACCATATTCTTCAACAGTTTGAACCAATAAAGGAGTTCTAGAATCTAATTCATCTTCCAAATCTTTCTTAGAAGGTCTAAAACACCAACCTAATAATCCCCAAATACAACCAATGGATTGAATAGCATATAACACAGTTAACAAACCTTTTCCAGTATGATCATTTCCTGGCTTGTTATTGGCTAATTCAACAGTAGTGATGATCAATAAGATCCAATAGACAAAGGAGATTTGTAAGGCAACAATCAATTTCTCATCGTGTTGGATGATTTTATAGTTTCTGAACAATAAGTTGATACCATTGAGAAGTAAGTAATTGACAAAGAAGAATACTGAGGCCAATAACACAACCAAATTGATAGGTTTAGCATTAGGTAAGAATTCATCAATACTTACAATCATTTCAGTAACAAAGTTCAAAGCTAAGATGGAGATAACTAAGGAAACAGGGAATTTGATGGAGTTAACGAATCCAAGTCTCCAGTTTTGCTTGTAACAGAAGATAATTGTCATTAAGAACATATTGATCACAGGGACAATCACCAATAAAGCAATGTTAACAATGACTAACTTAGGAACTGAAGTGATGAAGAAGAAGTTCAAGAATGATCCGTAAGTGGCATATTCTTGTTTGTCATCATCATCAATATCAATCTCATTGTTACTGATAGGTTCAACAAAGTCTAAAGCTGTAGATAACATATGCCAAAGAGCTTTTTTGGAAGTTCTACGAATACTATCTTCACCAGTATGATAAATATCTCTTGGTTTATAGAAAGCAACATCGATACCTCTTAAACCATTAGCAAAATAGACCTTATAATCAGTTTCACTATGAATTAATCTACCGTTGAAAGCTTGTTGGAAAAGGGAACTAGCATAAGGGTATCTGACGGATTTATAATGATTCAAGATTCCATAATCAGTTCCTCTGAACAAAATTGCTTTACCACCTTGTCCAGTACCTTCTAAGTTTATGAAATACTTAACTCCTTTAGACCAAGGATGAGAAAAGAAGGTTTGAGCTCCATATAAACCAAATTCTTCATTATTATTGAAATTGAAAACTATGGTTCTTAAAGGTTGTTTCCCACTATCACTATAATACTTTAAAAGTCCTAACATGGAAGCAATTCCAGCACCATCATCAGTAATACCAAAACTTGAAGGAACAGAATCATAATGAGCACTAATCAAGATTGCTGGTAAGTCAGCTCCAGAACCATTGATTCTAACATAAAGATTATTACTTTCATAATAACTAACTGACCCATAAGTATCTTGACCGAACAAGAAGTTAGTATTGTTCAAATCGTTATCCCATTCAATACCTTTAGTAGCTAAAGATTGAATTTGATTCTTTAAATGCTTGTAAACGGCTTTATTACCTTTGGATCCATAAGGATGTTTGAACTCACCAATCTTTTGTAAGTTGTACCAACTTTCTTGTAAAATGTCATCTTCAATTGAGCCAATCTCCGGTAAGGAGACGGATAATTCTAAACTATTATCATATGTGGATAATAAATACACTGCTACCATGGTAATGAACACAAAAAACGAAAGGGATGTCTTCCTGTAACCAAAAAATGATCTTATGAATCTTACAAATACATTAGGACCAGATTTCTTAATGGTTGGTTTCTTAGATATAATTGAGGCACTTGGGCCTTCTTCGGTTTCTGTCATAAAGAATGTCTTGTGTAGTTGTAGATTGCTTGTTGGTTCAATTGTGTACTTGTTCACTTACACACTTGTACTTGTCCTACACTTGTAATTGTCTTACACTTGAACTATTAACCTGAAACTCTACCAGCACTATCGCAGTTAAATTTTTGTCGCGATGTCTCAATTGTCTCACTATCACAGCATTTTCCCGGTTTGGAAATATCGAGACAATGAGCAAACCAGTGTTGAAAAATGATTTGATTTTAAGGGCTGCCCGTGGTGAAAAGGTTGAAAGACCTCCCATGTGGATAATGGTATGTGAACAGTGGGGAGATGAAGTCTCCAGAACTCGGGACTTGTTTTGGAATTTTATTGACTAAGGTGAAAAATTGAGTGAAAAATACTAACTGACTATAGAGACAAGCAGGTCGTTATTTACCTGAATATCATGAAGCTAAAGGTAACAAAGATTTCTTTGAAACTTGTAGAGATGCAGAAACTGCTAGTGAAATTACTATCCAACCAATTGATCATTTTAATGGATTAATCGATGCAGCAATTATCTTTTCAGATATCTTGGTGATTCCTCAAGTTATGGGATTCGAAATTGAAATGCAAGAAGGTAAAGGTCCAGTTTTTGTTGATCCTTTAAGAGATCCTAAAGACTTAACTAGAGTTGATTTCACTCCTGATGTGAAAAAAGGTTTAGGTTGGGCTTTTGAAGCTATTAAATTAACTGTTAAGAAATTAGATGGTAGAGTTCCATTAATTGGATTTTGTGGAGCTCCTTGGACTTTATTGGTTTATATTGTTGAAGGACAAGGATCCAAAATGTTCAGATTTGTTAAAGAATGGATTTATAAGTATCCAACTGAATCTCACAAATTATTACAAGCTATAACTGATTGTTGTATTAATTTTTTAGCTCAACAAGTTGCTGCTGGTTGTGATATGGTTCAAGTATTTGAAAGTTGGGCTAGTGAATTAGGTCCTCATGAATTTAATGAATTCTCTTTACCTTATTTAAAACAAATCAGTGCTAAATTACCTTTAAGATTAAAAGAATTAGGTATTGAAAAAGTTCCAATGACTGTTTTTGCTAAAGGTGCTTGGTATGCTTTAGATGAATTATGTGATATTGGTTATGATACTGTTGGTTTAGATTGGTTATATAAACCTGAAGATGCTGTTAAAGTGGTTAATGGTAGAAGAATCACTTTACAAGGTAATTTAGATCCTGGTATTATGTATGGATCTAAAGAAACCATCACTAAAAAGACTGAACAAATGATCAAAGGTTTTGGTGGAGGTAAACAGAATTATATCATTAATTTTGGTCATGGTACTCATCCTTTCATGGATCCAGAAAACATTGATCATTTCTTAAAAGAATGTCATAGATTAGGTTCTGCTTGATGTAAATAGAATACAAGATTTTACAGACTTAGGTGCAAGCCTGCGGCTCAGTCTCTGGGACGTCACACTGGCTCTCATCTCTCTAGTCTCCTCCCGTTCAGTTACTTCTTTCTGATCTATTACTCATAAAATTCGCGAAATGAATGAAGACTTCTATATCTATGATCTATCTAACGAATTGATCAAGGGGTTAGAGTTGGTTCAATTTGAAGATTCAGGAGTGATAGAACCATCTACCACTGCTGAACCATCCAAATTCACCAAAAATCCCGATCAAATTGACGATTTTACAAAGTATAATAGGAAAAGAACTGCTAGAGGTTTAACAGCCATTAAAGAAGATGAATTCGATACTTTACTCGAAACTGGGTCTATAGAGAGTTTATCAGGAACAGATCTGGAAGATGAAGATGATGACTTGTACACAAGACTAGAAGAAACCAAAATCAACGATATTGAATTGACTTCAACTCAAGGGTTTTTGAACTCTAAAACTGCTATGATTTATATGAGATCCCCCATACTACCAATATCAAAGAACTTTGGGGTATACAAATCCATGTTTTCCAAGAAAGAGATCGAAAAACCCATTGAATCATTGAAAACCTGGCAAAATGAGAAAACTGGGAAATCAGCTCTTTTCATGATTGGAGGGGGTCATTTTGCTGGAGCTATCATATCTCATCAAAGAAAAAACATCAAGGGTAATGCTATTAATCATAAGGAATCATTGAATGAACAAAAAGTGGACATTTTAAAGTCAAAGACTTTCCATAGATATACCACTAGAAGGAAACAAGGGGGTTCTCAATCAGCTAATGATAATGCTAAAGGTAAGGCAAAATCTGTAGGGTCAAATATGCGTAGAGAGAATGAAAAATTATTGATTCAAGATGTCAGAGAGTTATTGAATTCATGGAAACAAGATTTAAGTGAATGTAGTTCAATATTCATTCGTGCTAATGGATCTAATAATCGTGGGACTTTAATAGGTTATGATGGGGCTGTTTTGAACAATGGTGATGATAGAATAAAGAGTTTCCCTTTTACTACCAAAAGACCTACTACTTCAGAATTGAAAAGATCTTGGGCTAAATTGAGTTATCTTAATGTGGAAGATGTAGTGAGTAATGATAACACTTCAGAGTTGAAGAAGCAACAACAACAAGCAGAACTACTCAAGAAATCCCAACAACAAAAGGTTAAACCTCAAGTTCAATTGAGTGAATCAGATAAGCATACTAATGAAGTTGTACAGTTCTTAAAGAAATCAAAAGCTCCATTGTTAATAAATTATCTTAAGAAGAATGATCTATCACCAGATTTCAAATTGACTCCAGAATCCACATACAAACAGACACCTACCATGTTACATTATGCATCAGCCAATGGATTGACTCATATGATTCAAACCTTATTTAATTTAAAGATTGATCCCACCATTAAAAATGAAGCTGGAAGATATGCTTCAGAGATTTGTTTGAACGTCAACACCAGAAGAATGTTCCAAATCATCAGAGCTAAGTTGGGAGAAGATTACTGTAAATGGGATGAGCTCAAGGTAGGAGAACCAAAGACCAAAGAACAATTCGAGAGTGAAGATAAAGTTGAAGAAGAAAAGATCAGAAAAGAGAAACAACAACTCATTCAAGAAGAGTTGGATAAAAAGACTGAAATGGAATTAAAGCAACCTCGATTCCAAAGTCGTGGTAAAATCGGAGGACAAATAGCTGAGACTGCTGGATTAACAGAACAACAAAAGATGATGCTCATGAGAGAACAAAGAGCTAGAGCTGCTGAAGCTAGGTTTAAAAAGATGCAAGGATAATATATACATTAATCCATCTCCAAATTCTCTTTCTCGTTATTGGATACTTTAGTGAATACAAAAGATATTCCATTCTTCTTTACCTTATTAAGGATATCGTCGTGGTATTCATCCTTTAGATGCTTATAGTCGTTCAAAGCTAATTGGATGGACTTTTTTGAAGGTTCTTGGAAATCTTTGGCTGAAATCCAATCGCTACCCAAAGAAATCTCACTCCTGGGTTCTTCTGGTTCTATTGGTTCTTCGATATTCTCTCCATCCCCAGAACATTGACATTCCAAAAGATCATGAGTGTTACAATCAGTATCAACCACAGTGAACAAATCCTTCAAGTCCTCCATTCCAAACACATTGGAACTGCTACCATTATCCAAGAAAGCATCACTCAAATTGGTCTTCATCAATTGACGTTGAAATATCTTCTCGTCTATGCAGCCAGTTGTAAATAGCCTGTAAATGAACACTGGTCGAGTCTGACCATCTCTATAGATCCTGGACATGGATTGAAGGTCAGTGGCAGGATTCCAATCATTATCGAATAAGATCAAACGGGAAGCTCCTATGAGATTGATACCGAACCCTCCAGACTTGGACGACAATAGAAACACTGGGAATTGGGGGAACTTGGTGTTATTGAATTGAGAGATTACTGATGATCTGGTAGCAGAAGTAGTGGACCCATCAAGTCTTAAGAATCCATAATTCAACTTTGAACATATGGATGCAAACAAATCCAAGGTTTTGGTATAATTGGAGATGAGAACCAATTTCTCCTTCTTTTCGTGGATTTCTATCATCAATGCTATCAACAAGTTGATCTTTCCACTTGCAATTGGAAGGTCTGTGGCTGGTAGACCTAAGGATGAGAATAAATTATCACCATTGGCTAATCTGGGAGAATTACAGATCTTCTTGTAAAGATTTATCATGTTCAAGGCATTATCAGTGGTGTACGTCACTGAGGAAGCTATCAGTTTGAACAATTGTAATTGAACAGGTGTAGGCTTTACAAACACTAACAAATCGGTCTTCTCCCCTAAGTATTTCGATAACACCTCGTTGGTACGTCTTAAGATGAACTTAGATGTTAGTTCCGATAACTGCTTACTGGCGTCTTCACCTTTATCAAGGATCTCTCTGTTATAACAATTCACATCACGAGACTGTTCAATAGGACGAATGAAATTCTTCTGGAATTGACTAAACGTCCCTAAAACTCCAGGATTAATAAAATCCACCAAAGTAAAGAACTCATTCAAGTTGTTTTGTATGGGAGTCCCAGATAAAAGAATCTTCTTCTCAAGATCCAAAGATTTCAATATCTTTAAACTTTTATTATTGGTATTTTTCAATTTGTGCCCTTCATCACAAATAAGAAGATCAAAATTGACCTCTTGTAACTCAGTCTCACAGTTATGTAACTTCTCGTAACTCATTATAAGGATTTGATAAACTCTGGTCAGTTTGAAATTCTTCAAATCCAGTTTGGTGTTTGAATCAAGAACTAAGATCCCTAGTTGGTTGAGATCGATCCATTTCTTGAACTCTTTCTTCCAATTATTGATCAATGTCACAGGACAAACGATTAGAACCTTAGAACCAACGGTTTTCTGGTTAGGAAATGGTGATTGTTTTAACAATGTCCATATCAAGGTAATGGTCATTAAAGTTTTACCCAACCCCATTTCATCAGCTAACAACACTCCATTGGTATCATTAAACCCCATAACTCCTTCATAAAGGAAAGAAACACCTTCTCGTTGATGGGGTCTTAAATGTTTACTTAATTTAGGGTCGATTACCACTGGTTTATGATCCTCAGAGAGACTTGTCATCACAAAAGACTCTTCATCAACTGGATAGAGAGGTCCTTGTTTAGGCTTCTTACCTTCAGCCACAACGTTGGTGGTGAGTTTAGTGAAAGGTCGCTTGGCTCTACTGGGGCCCCTCAAAAGTGGTTTTGGCTGTGATTCTTGACTTGGCTGAGGCAGACCTTCCACTTCATAATCAATTTCAACTTCAAAACCTCCGAATTTGATTATCCCATCAATTTTACTCAACGGCCTGACTATTCTCCGCTTATCGATCTTTAAAACCATTTGATCGGTGATTTCTAGTGTTGCATCGCCATCCCATGTCTTATTCTTCTTGTTTGTGACTTTCCGGTATTGAACTATGTATTTCTTTCCTCTTGGTACCTCTTTGGACTCCTGGCTGGGTTGTGTAGGTTCAGTAGGTTGACTTTGGATCTGTTTACTAATAGGTGCAAATATACGCGTTGGAGCTAAAGATCTCTTGGGGTTAGGAGTAACCTTTGGTGGCAGCAGCGGTATTTCTACTTCTTCATTATCATCCACAGACCCCAGGTCACTCTGACTTTGTCTAACAAACCTGGGAGGTTTGAATGGTGCAGATATACCTGATCTCATACGCGACAGATTTATATGCGAGAGAAGACTTGACCCTATGAACCAGGAAAACCAAGTCTTTTTTGTGTCATTTGACAAACAGATAGAGACCATTATGGATTTATGATACTTCTATCAGATTCCCAGGAAATTACTCCCTGAAAACCCTTGATTTTTCAGTAAAAATCTTCAGAAAATACCAAAATCCTCCACAATTCTTACGAACAAAGATAAATAAACCTTCCCTATATTAATATATACCTAAAAATCTTTGATCAACTTATAGTAAACCAGTTCAACCATATTAGCAGAAGGTAATAAATTGTATAAACCATAAGTGATGAATGCAGCCATGATCAAAATAGTCATGTGTAAGAAAAATGATTCGGTTGTCGTTAACATATAATAAGGTAATGAGTGATAGAAGAATCTATACATAGTACTTGGAGTCATTCTCATTTTTAAAGCTGTTAATTATGAATATTTGACGTTGACAATAGTTGGGGGACGAGATGTTTTTACGTCTGAGGACTGCGGATTTTTGAGACTTAGTTTGGTTATATGCACACGCACTTTCTTTTTCAGGAGTCCTAAGATGTGAGTTTAGCAACCATGTAGGGATAGGTAAGGTTATATTAGGGTTGGGTTAGGGTTGAATGAGATGTATCAGGGGTAGAAGCCCAGAAACGGATGTAAAGTCAGATAAAGTAAGTCACTGGGAACAATCGAGGAAAGATATGGGAGAATGATGTTATCTCCTTTAAATCCTGGTCATTAGATTAGAAGTCTGATGATTTTGGTTGTTAAGCGTCAATATGGAGAGATTAATAATATCAGATCCTCGGGGTTCGGTTTCATGGAAATTTACTTGGGGTATGGGGTGGTGTGATGGAACATATAAAGTGCGGCTGCAAAATAGGGGTGGAACAAAAGCTTAAGTATTTGATCGAAAATGGCAATGAATAAGGTTTTTAGGTTGCTAAGATGAAGAGATTGAGAGATAGGCGGAATTGGGAGATAGGTGAAATAATAAGTGGGAAATGATGAAATGAAAGATGACATATCCATACTACGTAATGCCAGAATCAAGTAGTAACTAAAGATCAGTGATTGCCATTGATTTACATGTTTTCATTTCTATTCACTTCCTAGACACATACCCACCCACTCACAGACCTACCAGTCTCATTTTCCACCCTTTACATCTCTTCTCCTACCTATGTTACACAAAATCGTAATCTGCCTATCCACGACCATACTATATAAACCGATGAAGCAGAAAAAATTTTCTCAGACTACACAGATATCAATGTCACTGAAACTGTTACCAGTATTGTCAATATGGGCAATGGATTCAGTGGATCAGTTTTGCTAAACTGATGGTAAACTATGATGAATTAAAAACACAACTACGAATTTCTTCACCTGAACAACCATGTGGAAAAAAATTTTCAGAGCTTTTTAACACTGAGTTTAACGTTGATATCTGTGTAGTTGAAGTGGGATTGACAGATTATTTGGTCGATTGTGCATTGCACCACTGGTGCTTTGATTGTACAGGTTGGTGGACTTTATTGGTTGATGTGTACTGGTCTTTGGTCCCCCTGGAGTCTACGATATCTGGTCTTGATCCTTGAACTTGAACCTTGTCACTTCATTGATTCTTCACCTTCCATCTCATCAACTCAATTTCAACCCATCCAGTCTACACCAGCCTACACCAGCCTACACCAGCCTATACTTGTACTAACTCCCTCAGACTAATGTCGTCAGACAATGTGAAATCTGGGGATGACTCACCATAACCTACCCGTCACCTCTGCCCTTTACCAACCTCATCTCTCATCTCATTGATCATCCCATTCCTCATCACCTATCCCACTCATTACCCCATCTCATCCTCGCTATTCTCCCATCGCTATTCCTGCCAAAAAATCTCGTGTGCTTTTCACAGCTACCCGAAAATCAAACCCTCACTTGAGTCATAATTGAAAAAGTTAAACTTCACAGTTAACTCAACTAACTTATAGATAAATTACATAATAACCACAAAAATATGGTGAAGAAAGTTTTATTAATAAATGGTCCTAATTTGAATTTATTAGGTACTAGAGAACCTGAAAAATATGGTACTACATCACTTTCAGATATTGAAAATGCTGCTATAAAGCAAGCTACCAGTAAAAATAATGGTTCAGAAGTTTCAGTCTTTCAGAATAACACTGAAGGTTTTATTATAGATCGTATTCAACAAGCTAGATTAGAAGGTATTGGTTTCATTGTTATTAATGCTGGAGCTTATACTCATACATCTGTTGGGATTAGAGATGCTTTATTGGCCACAGCCATACCATTTATTGAAGTTCATATTACAAACATTCATCAAAGAGAACCTTTCAGACATCACAGTTACTTAAGTGATAAAGCTATTGCTGTTGTTGCTGGGTTAGGGGTTTATGGTTACACTGCATCCATCGAATATGCATTAAATTATTAATGAAATATATATAATGATTTAAAACTATCCAAAGATTCCCTCTTCCATAGAAATAGGTATAGGTTTATCTCCATAAACACCTTGCCAACTGACTGGTGTGTTCCATTTGACTTCGGAGATGGATAAATAGTTTAATAACTTGTTACCTAAGGTTATGGCTTCATTGAAGTTCTCTCCCTCGTACACGTAAACTGATAATACGATGATTTCTATAGGCAAATCAAAGTATTTCACTATTTTGGAGTTATTGTAGGTCTTTTTGTCCAATGGTTGGATGGTATCTTGCTTGGAAATACTCAAAGATTCTATTGATTTGGTCAAATCATTGCTGAACACCTTAATGTTATCGCCAACATTATCTATCAATCCTAAATCTCCACTATCTAAGATGAATACTCTGGAGATTTCATTTTCAACTATTAATTGTTGTAGTTTTTTGTAGAATAATTGAACAAATCCGGGTATTATAGGTGAACGTTGTTGTATCAACAGTAAATTATGCAATTCACTATAATATAATTCCAAACTTGTGCTTAAATCTTTAGAAGGTGTATCATTAGGTAATTGATCAATAGGTGATAAAAATGGGTACAAAAATTCATCATTTAACGAGGAAATCTTCTTGAAGCCAAGATTATGTATCAATAAATCAGTTGTTAGTTGGGGAACATTCCCAATGGACACACAGGGTATAATCAAAGTAGAATTCTTTATTTGATTCATTTGGCCACTGGAAAATAGTCGCACAAGTGATTTTGGAAGTTAGCGAGAATGTCTGGGGAGAATGTGCAGAATTTAGCGAGACTTTTTGGTCCAGAGACAGTGAGCATTTACCACTCTTAGCGAGAGCATTTACCACTCCACCTTCAAAAAAACCCATATATAAACTACAAAGAATTGAAACTATAACCTATTATAATCAGGTATTGGCGATTTATTTAACTTATCTCCAAGCTTATCGAAATGTTTATCAAATTGTTTATCTAACAATAAATTGATAGCATAAATATTCTTCTTATCTAAAGAAGAAGGATTTAATGTCGTTGAATTATTGGCAGGATTAGGTAAGATCGACGATGAACTAGGAGACAAAGGTAAATTATTTTGAATGGAATTAAAAGGAGGTAATTGATGATGTGAAGGAGGTTGATTGGTGGTAGTATTCATGAGTTGATTGGGATATACAAATCCGTTCAAAAGATTGATATCTTTGAATTTCTTATTAGGAGTTAATAAGTTAGTGTTTATACCAGGTAATGTGATATCTAACTGATTAGTATTGGACTCTATATCATCATTTAATAATGGTGATAATGGGATAGATGAGTAATTGTTATTGTAACTATTATTATAACTATTATTGTATCCACTGTTATACCCATTATTAAACCCACTGGGATAATTATTGTTGTAATTTGACGGGAACCACAATTTTTCATCCATTTGATTCTGAGCTTCCAGTTTTTCAATTTGCTTATAAGTGGAGATAGATTCATGGATGATTCTCTTGACAATATCCATTTTCAACGAATCATTGATTTTATCATTCAATTCCGCTCGTAGGAACTTCTGGAACTTATAAATGATAGAGTTACTTATTTCGTCATTATCATTGGAAGTCAAATCAAATACTTGTAAAGCTTTTTTAACTTTATCTACATCTATAACATCATGATAATCTATTAGTAATTCGTCTTTATCTTCTACAGATTCTTTATTTTTAACATGACCAGCACGTTTCTTCATTTCCATAGATAAATCCGGATGACTTACATTTGTATGATCAGTTTGTAGTTCATCATCGGTTGGATTATCAGTTAAATCTGTGATATCTGTAGGATTATCCGTCTCAGTACCAGTTTCCGTACTATTTTCAATATTATCAATACTATCATGATTATGGTTTTCGTTTATTACCAGGAGATTCCATAATTGTGCTCTGTTACTGAAATTAGCTCGAATTTTAAACGGACAAGTGATCTGTCTTCTGGTTTTACCATAGGGAATCTGTTTTTGTCTACCTTTTTTACATTTAAAAATGATCTTTTGTTTATCTGAACGTTCAATAACAATCTTTGTATTATTATTCTTTATCATATATTCCGATAGCCATGGTTTTATATCTTCCTTACTTTGGAAAGTCTTCAGTTTCAAATATTGTATGGATTCCTTCATGATTGAGAATTCTCACTTTTTTGATAATGGATAGATCCGTGATAAGGAATAGATCACAAAAGTCTTATGTTGATGGGAGTGAATTGATATTGAAGATTCATCGGTTGGAGGTCAAGTTGTATAGAAGTTCATTCAATCAGTTTCAAAAGGATTATTTGAACAATAGTTTATTGAACTTGAATTCCATTATAAAGACTTTGAATATAGAACAAACCATGACATTAGAAGTTTATGATAAATTAGATATTTTGATAGATACGTTTGAAGATTTGATCAATGATCAGAGAGGATTGACACCTAGAGCAACTCCAGAGAGAATCAAATCCAGGGAATCATCACGAACACAAATCACTTTTAAACCAGTGAATGAACTCACAAGGGCTCAAATGAATCGATCGTTACTGCAAGTATCACAAGTTCTGCAATTATCTCTGCATTCCCTGACACTGATACCATTACTGAGATTGTTACTGCAAGTGTTACCGCAACTGTCACTGCAAACACTGTTACTGAAAAGAAGATACCATTATACCCCAGGACTAAATCAACAAAAGTTCCTCGATAACGAAGATGGATTCCATCATCTTAAAACTAACTTCCCTCCAAGCACTAGAGATAAATCATTTGATAGTGTATTCTTAGATTAATATATACAAGGGGTCTTTATGTGAAAATTCATTATCTGATTCATTTATTCTAATGAAATTTTAGCTCCAACACCTTCTAAGGTAGCTTTAATCTTATCAGCATCTTCTTTGGCGACATTTTCTTTCAAGACTTTTGGTGCACTTTCAACGAATTTCTTTGATTCAACTAATGATAAACCTAATAAGGATTTAACTTCTTTAATAACTTTTGGTTTAGTTTTAGCATCGAATGATTCTAATTTAATAGAAAAGATAGTTTTTTCTTCTACTTCTTCTTTAACTTCTTCTTCAACTGGAGCAGCTGGAGCAGCTGGAGCGGCACCAGCAGCTGGGAATGAAATATCAGCGATATTTAATCTTGATTTTAATTCAGTAACTAAAGTAGAAGTTTCTAATAAAGTTAAAGTGGAAATTTGATCCACAATAGCACTGATTTTAGGATCAACAGTGGTTGAATTTAAACGAACAAATCTAGTTGGTCTTAATCTTTGAATTGGTCTAACAAATCTTAACATCGTTGAGTAAAAATTTTTAAATTTTTCACTTTTCTCGCACTCTCATTCCACACGACTGTTTGAGAACCTCAACACCCATAGACAGTAAAGAGATTGAATCAATAGACAGTAAACATGGCCTCCTTTAGATTCTGTACTCAGTGTAATAATATGTTGTATCCTAGAGAGGATAAAGATGAAGCTATATTATTATATGCATGTCGTAATTGTTCATATACTGAATATGCTGAAAATAAGTTAGTTTATAGACATGAATTAATTACTAATATTGGAGCCACTGCAGGAGTTGTTCAAGATATTGGGAATGATCCTACATTACCAAGAAGTGATAAAGAATGTACAAATTGTGGGAATCATGAATGTGTATTCTTTCAGAGTCAACAAAAGAGAAAAGATACAAGTATGATTTTGTTTTATGTTTGTTTAAATTGTAAGCATGTATTTCAATCGTGATGTAAATAGGATAATGTAAAATTAGAGGATTAGAAAAGTCTCTGATTGAAACTCTTAACTTTTTTAAAAAGTCCCGATCTATCTAATGTATTTATTAGTTCCAGACTTGAATTAAAATTCAGTAAAAAAATGAGCATAAGGATCTTCACCAACACTACCATAATCTAACTGTTCTTCAGGGTAATGATCAAATAATGAAGAATCTCCAACACCTGCAGTAATTGGAGGTTCATAAGGAGTTTCAATATCTTTAGCTAAAATCTTTTCCCAAATAACTTCTTGAAACCAAGGATGATTTCTAATATCAGCTGGACCATTAATTAAATTACCTAATCTTCTAGTTAAATCAGCAGTAATTAAATTTGATAATAAATCTATTACATCAGGAGTGAAAAAATTTGGATAATGAATTTTACCACTTAAAATTTTTTCATAAGTTTTCATAGGAGTTGAATCATAAAAAGGTGTGTAACCAGCCAACATTTCAAAAATTAAAACTCCTAAAGACCACCAATCAACTGATTTATTATAAGGTTTTGAAGTAATAACTTCTGGGGCAATATAATCTGGTGTACCACATAATGTCCAAGTAACAGTACTAACTTCTTTGGCAAATCCAAAATCAGTAATTTTTATATGACCATTTCTATCCAACAAAATATTTTCCGGTTTCAAATCACGATAGATAATATCATGACTATGTAAATATTCTAAAGCTAAACAAACTTCTGCTGCATAGAATTTAGCTACAGGATTAGGGAATCTTTGAGATTTTCTTAAAAGGGAAAATAATTCACCTCCTTCAATATAATCCATTACCATAAATAAATTCTTTGAATCTTGGAAAGTCCCCCACATTCTAATTAAGAAAGGATGTTCAACTAATTTTAACATTCTTCTTTCATCATTTGTATGTTCGACTTGTTTCATTTTGATTACTTGAGCTTTTTTCAATACTTTAACAGCATAATATCTACCATTATGAACTGATCTTACTAAATGAACTCTACCAAAAGACCCTGTACCTAAAGTTCTCATAATATGGAAATCTCCTAAAGAATATTTCCCACTTGAAACAGTTGATCTTTGTGGTAATAAAGATCTTTGAATGGCATCACTGGTACCTCTTTGATAACCAGATGTTTGTGGTATATGAACTTGATGTTGTCCTTGACTAAGATGTTGAGAACTGATATTCATACCTGAAACATTACTGGAATTTTCCGAAACTGTTGGTGAAGACTTTTGTGGTGTTTCTCCAGTATAATTCATCGATGTAACGTTATTTAATTCGTTAATTGTAACTTGTGGTTTTGTTAAATGAAGTTTTTGTAATAAATTAGAATGGACCATTCCAAATAATTCAAAATTTGTTGAATTCGAATTATTTACTTGATTGATCACTCAATGTCCAATGGTTTAATCAATTGTTAGCCAGTTGAAGAACTTCTTTCAATTTTTATTCGTCAATTGATAAGAATTCCACCACCTTCAGGTAAATTAATTGGATAAATCTCAGGATGATTCCTCCGCGAAGGGTCAACATTGCTTGTAAGGGGAACCGAAGATATGGAACTGGACTGCAGGGGTTAAGGATATAGAGCTGTTTATTGGTGCAGAAGATGTTAAGAAGTGAGAGTAAAAGATAGTTGGCTCTATCCACCGCTTTTCCCACTCTTTGGGTTAATACCTTCTATTTTATATTTTATTGGTACGTACACGCTAGTTCATGAATCCATTTTTGGCTAAATCATAGATGGCATAAACATTAATTACTGAAACGAACAACCAGATAGCAAGTAATGCAATCATAGTTAACCAACTATTATGGAAATATGCGTATTCTTCTTCGGCTTCTTCAGAAGTACCCTCTGGGTCCAATGTCCCTTCTGAATCGGTAGTATCTTCAAGAACCCTGTTTTTAGGTACGGCTATTTGCATGATTTTCTTAGAACTGGTGAAATAGATAAGTGGTAATGTAAGAATGGGTAATAATAAGGAGATAATCAATTGACTGATATTCAAAGCTAAGTTTAATCCACCTCTACCAATACCTATAGAAATTCCTAAAACGGGAATAATTGAAATACCTCTAGTGATTAATCTTCTTAACCAAGGTTTGACAGTCCAATTGATATGACCTTCACTAACTATTTGTCCAGCTATAGTACATACTATACCTGCACTTTGACCAGAAAATAATAATGCCAACATGAAAATTGTACCTACAACAGGAGCTAAATTTTCAGATAATAACTTATGAATAGTATATAAATCAGCATCAACAGCTTCGTCAGTTCCATAAAGGGTATTACCAGCAATCACCAAGATTGACAGGTTGATAAATAAAGCAAAAGTACATAATGTCACAATCAATTCAATAATGAAGAATTTCAAGCTGTACCTGATACTTTCCAACGAAGGTTTATATTCATTGTAGAAGAAATTATCAACTTGATTCTTTTCTTCTAATTGGTTCAAATTGATATATCCATGTTTGGCATCATATTCTCTTAATCTTGGTTGAACGATCCCACTACCCAAAAATAATGAGTGAATCATAACTGTAGCCCCCATAATAGATGCAGCAACTGTTATTCCTGGACCTTCTATCATTTGACGACTTGGTGCATATCCTCTTAAGATTTCTTTAACCTCTCCAGGCTGAATAGGTAATTTAGATAACTCAATAGCAAAACATATAGTTACCCCAATTACTAACAACCCCACAAAAAGTTCAAAATATCTTAAAAATTTCACACTGGCAGTATCTGACTTATAAGCCATTAACACAAATAACACATCTACAATAGTAATGACTACCCCAGCAGGTAAAGGAATTTTCAATAAAATGTTTAAAGCAATAGCCGTACCTATAACTTCAGCTATATCAGTTGCAATTATAGCACATTCAGCGAAAAACCATAAAGCCCAATTGACTTTCTTAGGTAAATATTCTCTACAGCATCTAGCCAAATCAAAACCTGTAACTGAACCCAATTTAATACAAATACTTTGTAAGAAAATAGCGATTATATTAGCTACCAAGACTATGAATAAAAGGGAATACTTATTAGTGGCCCCAGCAGTTGTACCAGTAGCATAATTCCCTGGATCTATATAGGCCACCGATATCATTATTGACAGTCCAATGAACTTGGAGTACTTGTTAAGTACGTACTTAACTCTTCCCCAGGTCAGAGAAATTTGTGAATCCATTACCCTTTTTCTTGAGATTTCGTGGCTTTATATGCGAAAAGGTACATGCGTCTTTTTGCACCAAGAGTTTCAAAGTTCTGGGTTTATTGTTGGTTATGATGTCTTTTGGCGGTGTGATAGGGTAGTTAGGAGTGTATCAGTAGAGTATGAGTCATTAAATAGGAGAAGTTGGTTAGGTACGTAAACGGTTGATCTACGACAGGAAACGGCGAAGACCTGAGATGGTCTAAATTTAGGTACCTCAACCTTTGTAGTTAGCTATTTTAAGGTTACAAATGGGTCGATTTTTTAGATACTCCGTATAAGGGAAATGTTTGGAGTGGCTAGACCTTTAAGGGAGTTAGAGTAATTAGACTGGGAACTTCATTTAAAGGACCATTTACCGTACTATTATGGCTTAGGATGAGATATGGGGATCTTTACAGTTATCAATACCAAACAACCATTTGAACAAGGTTGTAGTAGGAAGATCCATAGGAAATTCTCCATTCAACCAGAAATGATGAGAAAGCCCGTAAAAAGATCATTGTTCCAAAAATTTGTCAGATTTTGTGGATTTTACGATGTGGTTGAACCACTATCAAAGATTATATAAATATATTCTAAATCTAAATCTATTACTTATTTTCAATGAATTTTTCAATTCCTTCACCATCCATGATTTTAGTTAACTTTGATAAGATATCATCAAAGTTATTAAATTCAGTATAAGGGATGTTTTCTCTATTACAGTAGATAATTAAATCTTTACCATGTTTAGCGAATAACAAGTCAGTTTCTTTAGCAGCTGATAAATCTGAAACTCCATCACCACAGTAGAATAAGGTTGGATACTTAGCATCTTTATAATGAGCTTCAAAGTTGGTTTTATCTAAATTCTTAGAAACAAGATATTCTTTAATAGATAAGGATTTATTATGACCGAAATCAGAATCATCCTTATAAACGATATCCCAAGTTTTACCTAAATCGTTGGCTTTTTCGAAATATTCAACTTCATTAGAATAAATTTCAATATTTTCAGCAGCATCTTCACCAACTAAATGTTTCAATAAATTGTAGATAATTGGTTTCATACCACTGGAAATGATGATAATTGGGATTTTCTTTGAAACACAATAATCATAACATTTTCTGAATCCGGGATCCAATTGAATGTGTTTTAATAAGTAATCAATACATTCAGGGAATGGTTGTTTGATAGAATCCAACATTTCTTGAAAACCATCACGGAAGGATTTGGATCCATCCAAGATTTCATCGTTAATGGCTTTACGTTTAGGATAACCAAAACCCAAATTTTCAGTTAAATAATCATTAGAGTCTTGTAAAGTAACGGTTCCATCCCAATCGGTGAAGACAATTGCTGGTGGTACTGACATGGTTTCAAAATGTGAATGTGATTGTTGAGCAAACTTTTGAGTTTTGAGAATCAGAGGTTGACAGTTAAGCGATAAGCGGCAGGGATGCGGCAGGGAGGCGACAGCGAGGGGTTTTAGCATGGAGAAGTTGGGGATACGCTGTGCACTTGGTACGATGAAGCTTCTACTAAGGTTCTAACTCGGTATAAACCTCGGCATCATACTCAATAGACTCAATATCTTGACTCAGTAACTTGACTCAGTATCATACTCGGTATACACCCATTTAAACTTCAACGTGCCATCCTTTTGCTATGAAACACTTGCTCATATATATTGATGTCACTTCACATTAACTCTACGACATGTCATATCCACAGTTACATCACCTAGCAATCTGACATTTTCTTTTTCTGACGTAATCAGTTGCAAAATCTCAATCCACCACCTACTAGCCTCTAACGACTAACAGCTATGATGAGGCAAATTACTTCACTATAACGTACTGTATAGCCACAACTCAGATCCTTTATGATTTGATACCCTAAAAAAGCTAAACTGGGTCTCCGAGAATTTTAGAGGAACTCCGATTATGTTATGTTGCTAATATGTCTCAGACAATATTTGCTTTTACTTTCCTATTTAATCCATATCTTTCATTATATATATATATACATACACCCTGGCATCTTAAAAAATCCCCTCTGACATTTGAAAGTTTTAAAAAAATAATATTCAAATCAAAAGTAAGTACATTTGCAGGAAAAATACCCCAGATCTATAAGTTTAGCAAACAATCTAATCTGAAATTTTCCCTTCAAAAAAATATTAAATAAACCTAAATTGCCTGAGAAAAAAACTTCATCTCGATAATACATCAAAACTTTGAAAATCTCCTTAAAGACATTTCCATAGTTGAAAATTACTGATAAACCCCTATTTCATCTCAACCCAGTCATTTTTGAGACATTAATAGCTCATCAGATTTTTAGTGAGCAATTCGCACAGGGCTATCCGTTTAATCCTTCATTAAACAAAGCAATTTATTGATTATAGGGAACCAACATGTTTGAAAATTTAAAAGCATTTATCAGACATGGTAAGAATGCTGAAAACTTATCTTTCAGTGATCTTAATAATATGAATATTGATAAACATACACTTGCTAAAGTGACGACCAATGAATTACCGGATTTAATTCAAAATCAACCTCATTCCGTACCTAATGTTCACCAACAAACTCAAATTGTTGAACCTACCGAAAGTTATAAAAGTACAGAATCTAAGAATGAAAGAAACTATGATAATTATGCTTCTCAGATTGTTGAACAAGAGAATTTGATTAAGAAACAAAAGATCAAATATCCTAATTTAGATAATTATCATGTTTTAGAACAATTAGGTGAAGGTGCCTTTTCAATAGTTTATAAAGCCCAACACTTAAAATCTGGAAAATTCGTTGCTATTAAAATCTTAAGGAAATTCCAAATGGATAATGCTCAAAAACAAGCTGTATTAAAAGAAGTCACTATAATGAGACAATTGAAACATCCTAATATTGTAGAATTCATAGAATTTATTGATTCTGAACCTTATTATTATATTGTTCAAGAATTAGTTAGTGGAGGTGAAATCTTCCTGGCTATTGTAAAATATACTTATTTATCAGAAGATTTAAGTAGACACATTATAGTACAAGTTGCTAATTCTATAAGGTATTTACATGAAGAAGTTGGTATTGTTCATAGAGATATTAAACCAGAGAACTTATTATATTTCCCAATAGATTTCAAACCATCATCAAATCCTTCAAGTAAATTAAGAAGAAGTGATGATCCTTCAAAATTAGATGAAGGAGAATTTACTCAAGGTTTAGGAGGTGGTACTATTGGATTAGTTAAAGTTGCTGATTTTGGATTATCCAAACAAATTTGGGAACATAATACTAAAACTCCTTGTGGTACTGTTGGTTATACAGCACCAGAAATTGTAAGAGATGAAAGATATTCCAAAGAAGTTGATATGTGGGCTATTGGATGTGTATTATATACATTATTATGTGGATTCCCACCATTTTATGATGAAAGAATTGATATTTTAACTGAAAAAGTAGCTAAAGGTGAATATACTTTCTTATCACCTTGGTGGGATGAAATTAGTAAAGAAGCTAAATACTGTGTTTCAAGATTACTAACTGTTGATCCATCTAAACGTTATACTATAGAAGAATTCTTAAAAGATCCTTGGATTAATAATTCTTCAGCTATGGGACCTCCAAGAATGAAATCTTCAAGATCAATTCAAGCTCATCACCCTATTCAAATGAATAACCAATTACCTCAAAACCAAAGTAAATATAAGAAAAAATATGGTAATGAATTATATTCTCCAGCAGCTGTTGCATTACGTGATGCTTTTGATATTTCAACTGCTGTTCATAGAAATGCTGAAGAATCAAAATTATCAAATATTCAATTTGATCAATTAATTGAAGAAGAGGAAGAAGATGTTGATAATGCAGGTCATGTAATTGAAACTCATCATAAAACTTTACCAAAAATACCTAAAAAGGATAAACCATTAAATGGAAATGGCTTTGATTTGAATTTAGGTGGAGCTTCCATAATAGAGAGAAGAAGAAATAAAGCCGTAGCTGTTCGTTCTTAGAGTTCTGTATAGATTTATGTCGTTATGACGATTGTTTAATAGATATCATGGGAGATTCGTACTCTATCTTGTACTCTATCTTTGACTCATCAGTACCCATCTTTAACTCATCAAAATATGCTTTACGTAAGCA
Source organism: Yamadazyma songkhlaensis (assembly GCA_030570975.1). Taxonomy (NCBI): domain Eukaryota; kingdom Fungi; phylum Ascomycota; class Pichiomycetes; order Serinales; family Debaryomycetaceae; genus Yamadazyma; species Yamadazyma songkhlaensis. The sequence goes on along the minus strand of JAJLWX010000004.1, from coordinate 769,390 downwards.
TGTTACACAAAATGTGATCGGAGTTCAGACATTAAGTGGTGTTTTAGTTCACTGACGATATAACTATACACATCCCTCAGTGTATGTACTTCGGACTAACAGACTTTCTCTCTTACTCTATGGAAACCACCCCTGCATTAGTAATCTCTATAACTCTGGAGGCGGCAAATGCGATGTGGCGGCGGTCCAGCCTTAGGCTCTCATTTCGCACAGTTATCTTTATCTGATTCACTATGGCATCTTCCATGATAATAGAGAACAAGACTCTAGTGAAACTAGATTATGAATTGTTAGGTCAGTTGAAATCATTATCAGATTCTGAACCCGTGACTAAGAATACTGTCAAGAAACTAAAGAGAAATGATGGCAATGGAAATCTCATAATTGATAATTCCTATTATTCAAGAATCAACCAACTTTACCATTCTAAGAGTTCTGAAATCGATGAAACAAATATCCATCTGATAAGATATCGAAAATTCAATGATTTGGTTCATAGAGAAGTTCAATTTATCAACAAATTAGATAGAATCCCCAAGACCTCACTCACCCCTTCAAGTGATGGTATCTACAGAGTTACCCTTTATCATTGTAAGATAGTGTTTTACAAAGGAGTTTTGAACATCAGACACAATAAGGCCCAGAAACTTAAGGCTTCTTTGGTATGTTCTTATAACCTTGAATCCGATGAGAATGTAGTGATTAAGGAAGATGAAGAGGATCAAACTAAGATGAATGCCAACATTCAGACGTTGTTTGAAGAGATAGGACTTTTAAACGTTGCAAATTCTCGTTCTGCCAATTCCTTGGATATCGATAGGCCATTGGTAGAGTTTGAAATCGATCCTATTAAACGAAGATTAACAACAACCTTGAAATATCATGTTCAATATGGATGTTACGTTAACCAGACAATACTGCCCACCATAACGGTGAAGATAAATAAAGTAATAGCACCACAAATCAAACCTTACCCTTTATCTGAAGATTTGGAGTTGGTGGATGACATAGGAGCACAATTATTCTATAATTCCATGTCTAAGACTGCTATGGATACTCCACAACCAGAGAATTTCGAGTTGCCTGAACTTGAAACCAAACTATTAAGATTCCAAACGAAAACCGTCAATTGGTTGTTGAATAAAGAGAGTGTACAGTATAATTGGGACACCAACAGATCACAGAATAATCCTTTGATATCCCCTGATCTTATTGACTCAGTAACACGACAATTGGAACACGGACAAAACTCCGATGACATTGATATCCAAATCCATCGTGTACTTAACAGATTGGTTTTTGGATGGGAAAGAGTTCTCTTTAATGATACCCCTTTTTGGTATAATAAGTATAATGCTAACCTTGTAGACTGGAAAACTATCTATCAATACATTTTGAATTATCACAAGTCCCATTTACCTGAAATCTTACCGGGTCAAGGGTTATTGGCTGAAGAAATGGGTTTGGGAAAAACAGTGGAAGTGGTTTCCTTGGCTCTTTTGAATCAAAGACCAATAACTGACATCGATGAGATCATACAATTACAATTAAGACAACATGGAGATTTGAAACCGGTGATTAAAGCCAAAACCACTTTGATCATAGCTCCTGATTCAATTCTTAAACAGTGGGTTTCTGAAGTTCAACGTTTAGCTCCATCTTTAGCTGTAACGGTCTACCAGGGGTTAGATAAGTATCCCAAGTTTAAGAATAATGCTAAGATCATTGCCAATTACTTGAAGATGTTTGATATCGTATTCACCACGTATGCCGTTCTAGGCAAAGAGTTGGACTATGCATTGTTTTCTTCCAAGAATAATTTGACTAGAGGTTCTAAGAGAAGAGCCAGACCAGAGAATCTTCGTGAGTTTTCTTATAAAGACTATGATCAGGGATCACCTGAACCACAACCATCACCTGAACACGATGAAGATGAAGATGATGAAGACGAAGATTCTGAGGTTGAAGTCAAGAATCAACATCTTGCTGATTACCAATCGTATTTCCAGTTATCCTTACGTATCAAGAAACCAAAGAATGCCAACGAAAAGACCAATGATAATCAGAAAGTCACTGATTACGAACAAGCCTTACAGGATGAAATCGAACTTGTGTTGAAACATAATGAACTAGCCAATTCTACCGATATAACTAAAGATTACCAATCACCTATGATGTTATTACAGTTCTGGAGAGTGGTTTTAGATGAGGTCCAAATGGTTTCCTCAAAAATCTCTCGTTCATTCCAATCGGCTGCTTTGATTCCTCGTCATCATAGTTGGGGAGTCAGTGGTACTCCTATTAAGAAAAATATCGATGATCTTCATTCAGTGCTATCATTTTTGAAGATCCAACCTTTCATTGGAGAGATTGGGAAACATAGTTGGGAAGTTTTGGTCAAAGGTAATAATGTAATGGATTTTATTCATCTTTGGTCGGATATTGGATTAAGACATACTAAAGCTATGGTTCATGATGATATCAAATTACCTCCACAACACAGGATGTTGATGACTATTCCATTCAATGCTGTAGAACAAGAGAATTATAATCAATTGTTGACCGATTGTTTATCAGCCATTTGTCTTGATTCTAATGGGATCCCAGCAGTAGACGATTGGGAACCTACGCCTTCCATCATTTCTGAGATGAAACAATGGTTAGTAAGATTGAGACAAGTATGTGGTAACCCTCAAATAGGAAGATTAAGTGTTAGTGCTAAGAGATATAAAGCTAGACATTATTTCTATTCTATGGAAGACTACACTGAATATAGAAGACGTTATCTTGACGGTACACTTGGAATCTCCAACGTTCAAGCCTTGAAGACTTTGGATGATGTGTTAGATGATATGTTAACTGGAGCTATCAATGAAGTCATTAATGCTGAAAGATCTATCATCAATAATTACCTCGACGTAGCTCAAATCTATGAATTGGTGTATTCACCCAAAGAAGCAAGACAAACATTTGAACGTATTTCAGAGATTATTCAAGTGATCATTGGTAGAATAAGGCTACTTTTGGACAGGTCTATCAAGAAATTCGACGGTATACTCGATTCAGATGAAATTAAGGAAGAGGAAGATGACGAAGATTTAGATGATGAGGAAAGAGAGAAGAAGAAACTCAGTAAACTTACTGATAAAGCATTAAAAGATGCTCAAGATTTGAATGAACAGATTAAAACTTCCCGTCAAAGATTAAGACAATGGAACATTCTCCTTCATAAATGTTATTTCCTTCTTGCATCTTCAAATTTCCAATTATATGACGAAGAGTATAAGGAAAGTATCAACAAATTCTATCAACCATTTCATACCCCCGATATCTCCCTTAACTTTGATCCTAAGAATATCAACCAAATCCTCGTTGGTCAGGAAGTGTCAGTGTCGTTGGTTAACATCGGAAATATCCTCCAGGGCTATAAACCTGCGACATCTGACACGACATTTGAAGATTTGAAATTTTTAGAACAATCCTATTACGATTTAGCTGAAGATATAAGATCAGAGTTGTTACAAGGATCTATTGTAGCTGTTGATAAGGCTATAACTACCAGGTTCAAAAAACGTGAAGCTTTCAAATCTTCAGCTTTAATTGATGATGGATCTCAATTGTTACCTAAATCTACTAGAAAGGTGTTTAAAAGTTTACCTATAATTGAAACCAGTGATTTCGAAGACCAGGTGTCAGGAATGAAGTCTAAAGTGTTTGTTAATCGAGTGAAATCACTCATCCAACAATTAAATAATCAAGCTGAGGTTATAAACGATTGGATGGCTCAACTTATAGAGATCTTATCTTCCCCTTTGTTGACTCATGATAAAGATCCTAATGGAGAAGAGTATGAGAAATCTATTGAATCTCAGGATAGAGCTTCTTGTTATCTTCATTTGCTTAACAAACTTATGACCGATAGAATGGAAGTAATCAATGGTAAAGATAGTACTGTGATTTTAGGTAACAAAAGAGCTGACCAAGATGCGGTTGATGTTGAAATGAGTGGTATTAACGATAAAGATTTCTTAAAAGCTTTGGAAAGTACACGTAAAACCATCAAACCAAGATCAAAATATAGTTTCAATGATCTTATTCATGAGATCAAATCCCTTGAAAATGATTTGAAAGATGAAAGGCTTCATCATCGTACCATTACTTCCGATGTGGAGTCCAACTTATTTGAACATTTATCCAATAGATTATCAATAATGTTTGATAATCAGAAACTTGCCAGTGTTTTATTCCAGAAAGAATTGGCTACTGGATGTAACGTCGTATTTAACGCTAGAATTGAATACTTCAAGCAATTGCAACAAATCAGTGATAGTGTTAAAACCCTTGATTACGGTCTTGATAGAGAGAATTTGAAATCAGATAGTATCAACATTCTTTTCAATAGATTCAAGGTATATATAGATATGTCCAATAGTAAGTTAGAGAAGTCCATTTCCAGGTTCAGATATTTAAGTACATTGAGTAAGATCAATGATAAGCAAAGAGCCAATGCTGAAAGAGAAGATTCGGCTCCAATAGAAGATCCTACTGATGAAGATAGTTTAATGTGTATTATTTGTCGTTCACAGATCACCATTGGTTCTCTTACAATGTGTGGACACAAATATTGTAAGGATTGTTTAGATCAATGGTTAGATGGAGGAAGTCATGATTGTCCTATGTGTAAGTCCAAAATCAGTGAATCTTGTATTTATAATTTCACTTACTATAAACCAGATTTGAAAGCCAATAAAGCGGTGGATGGACCAGATATCAAGAAAGATAAGAACCTTTATTCCATTTACAACCATGTTGATAATGAGATTGTTGAAGCAGTTCAAAATATTCAACTTAAGGAATCTTATTCATCTAAAGTTGATATGATAGTCAAACAAGTGCTTTATTTGAAATCCAAAGATCGTAAAGTTCAAATTGTGGTATTCAGTCAATGGCAAGATCTTCTTTATATCTTAGCTGCTGCATTTAAGAATGCCAGTATCAGTTATTTAGCCAGTTATGGGACCTTAACCCCTGAATTGGGTGGTGGAAGAAGAAAATCTAAATATGATAGTGTTGAAGAGTTTAAGAAACCAGAAAATGGGATCACTTGTTTCTTATTGAATGCCAAAGCTCAAGCTTCAGGTTTAACATTAATCAATGCTCAACATATTTTCTTATGTGAACCGTTAGTTAACACTTCATTGGAATTACAAGCCATTTCTAGAATTCATCGTATTGGACAAACCAAAGCCACCACCGTATGGATGTTTGCCATTGAAAATACCGTAGAAGAAAGTATTACATTATTATCAACCAACAAAAGATTACAGTACCTTGAATACGGTACACCAGCACCAGAATCCAAATCAAAAGCCAAATCCAACAAAGAGAAAGGATTAACTGCAGCTGAATCCATGACTTTAATGAAAAGTGGAGGTATTGATACTTTAGTTCAAAAAGGAGCTGGAGAAGGAGAAACCGTTTCAAATGGAGATTTATGGGATGCATTTTTCTGTGCCCATTCATCTAAAGAACAAAGAGAAACTATGAATATTGATGCTTTATCTAAGATAAATTAATGTAGAGAATAAAAGAACCATTTATATTACATCTCTAGGTACATTTCCTAAACAGCCAAATAAGCTTGATCATCATAAGCAGCATAAATCTTACCAGTCTCTACCAAAGCAACACAACGTTCTTGAGCTTGGTTATCAGTAATATTTAAATTTTGAGAAATTAATTGAACTGGTACACCTTCGGACATAGTGGCGGAATTATTTCTAATGATTTCAAGGACCATATCATCCATGGATTTTCCTGATTGTGAAGCTCCTTCATTAACAAATAAGTCATTCTTTGAATCTTTTGGTGCAGTAATACCTTGAGCTTTAATATGAATTGAAATGGCTTGTAAATAATGATAAGTAATTTCATTATGGTCTTCAATGACTTTGATGGTAGCATTTTGAATAGATTTGTTATCAGAAAATGATTTCAAAGCTCCAGTACAATAAACATATTTACCTTTTATAGCTTCATATTTGGCCATTTCTTCAGCTGCTGAAGTTTGACTTTCATCAACCCATTTACGTACAGTAATAGCACCTGTACCGTCTTCAAGGGTGATATTCAAAGCTGATTTTCTATCTTCAATTTTTCTGAAGATTCCTATGAAAGAAACCATATTCAAGTTAACTTTATTAATTTGGAAGTCACTATCTGGATAAGGTTGAGTTGATTCATTTATTTGTTTGATGGTAACGGGAGTTAAAGAACTACGTGTTTGTTGTCTTTGAGAACTATCATTTTGGAATGAAGTATCTTCATTGTTATATCCTCCTTCGTAGTTATCGAATCCTCCACTATAATCCATGATTGTTAACGCGTCAGTTTTGAGATTTCGCGAAAGAGAACTGATGAAGTGATGAGGGCTGATGAGAGCATTAGAGTGAGAACCTAGAGATGGGAACAGATGTGATAGGTCACTGTCAGTGTCAGTCCCTGACCTAAATTCCACTAACCTATTTGAGAGCGCCTAACTCCGCTAGTTGATAATCATTAATCATATATTTCCACCCAATTAAAAAGTTAAATGTTCCAATGTTTTAGTTAACTTAGCAGCTCCTTCTACGGATATATCAGTATCTAAAGAGATTTTGGCTCTATTTGCTTCCAAACCTCCTAATAATACACATGCTTTACAAAGTCTGTTTGATGATAAATAACCACATTTTTCACACTTATTTGCTTTAGTAAAATCTTTATCCAAAGATACCGAACCATCAGCATTAACTTCTTTCTTTCTATTCTTATAACTAACAGTTTGTTTCTTTCTTTTCAATTCAAAATGTTCTCCACTGTATATGATATCCATGATAATTGAAGGTCTATTAGCTTCTAAAGCTTTTAATAATTCTCTAGTAGTACCTCTGAAAGCTTCTGGAGCATAACTACACTCAGTGGAGAAATAATCCAATTTCTTATAATGAGCATATAGGACAATTTCCTTTTGATAAGTATACTTGAAAGGTTTTGATCTTTTAATTGGAGAATCAGCGGATTCAGTCAATATAGAAACAGATTTTTCCAATCTTTTAGTATCACCTCTTAAGATATTCATTAAAACAGTTTCTGCCATATCATCAGCATTATGACCAGTGACAATATGATTGATATTTAATTTAGCTGCTCCTCTATCTAAAGCTTGTCTTCTTAAAACTCCACAATAAGTACAAGAATTCCTCATTCCTGAACATGCAACAATTTCGTCCATTGACCAGTTATATAACTCTTTATAAGAAACGATTTCTAAAGGCATATCATATTGAATTTTATTCCTTTTAACTGTATCTAAAGAATCATCTCTATAACCAACAATTCCTTCATCAATGGACAAAAGAACCAATTTTAAGCCATAGTTGTATCTTTCATTCAAAGTTTTCATTATACTTGCCAATACTGTTGAATCTTTACCACCAGAAGCTCCAATAGCAACGGTTTCACCAGGTTGAAATAAATTTGCATCAGTTATAGTGTTATGGATTTCAGTTTCAAAAACTTTATAAAAGCATTCTTTACAAAGTTTTTGAAGATTCTTAGGTCTTTTCATCACAGCTTTACGACCATGACATAATTCACACAAGGCAGTTACCTTTAGTTTTTTAGGTGATTCTACAGGCATGAGATGAGATGAGAAATCAATGCGACACAAAAAAATGCGACTAAATCTCTAAGATATGTTTATTAAGTAAATCTATGAAACTAAATTACATTATGGTAAAGGTTGGAATTCATCATTATTGGAATTGACGCTAGCGTATCTAAATTTATTGAATTCTTCTTGGTTATCTTTAGAATCCTTTTGATCATCCTTTTTATCATCTTTTTGTTGATGAATATTCTTTTTACCACGACCATTTGAAGCAGTCATTTCATTCTTTTCAGTTAAAATATTGATTTTATCTTTCATTATTATAGCTAATTCTTGTAATTTAGTTCTTTGAGTTTCATTACTAATGAAATTTATGAAAGTTTTATCATCATTTAAGTTACCAACGATATCATTATTTTCAATCATCTTTTCAATGATATCGATTACTTTAGTTGATGATAATTTGAACTTGGTTGATAATAAATCAATGGATAATTTGGAATAAATCGATTTATAAGTGAAAATATAAGTTCTTAAACCTTCAATTTGTAATTGATTTTCCATCATAGTTAATAATTGTTTATTATCAGGGAATAAATTCCAAATTTTAATAGAAGCTAATAAATTATAAGCTTTTGACCAATCACCTCTTTGTAAAGCTTTAGCAGCATGAATAATATGATCTTTAATACTTTCAGGAGGACCAGTAAAATATTGTTTATCATGGAATTCTAATTTACTCTTGAATGATTTAATTGGAGTTTTACGTTTTGAATCTTTTGAAGTATTTGATGCAGCTAAACTTGGAATTTCAATTAATAATGAAGATGTCATAAAAACACATTCTAATAATTCTAAATTAATATGCATATGGAATGGTAATAATCTTTGTCTTTCAGTAATTGATGCTTGATTTGGGAATTTATTAGAAAATCCTTGACCTAATAATTCTTTTAATCTTTGAGAATTAGCAATTTCATTTAAACATTGATGACTTTCTTCAATTAATCCTTCTCTAAAAGCACTTAATCCTAATTGAACTAATGCTCTATTATATAAAATTTGTAATAATGATTCATCATTATGAATAGTTAAGTAAATTTGTGATGATAAAAATAATTCTTTAGCTGATTTATAATCATTATTATTAGCATAATAATAAATTTGACTTAAAATAGCTCTTTCACTAAATAACTTATTGGAGTTAGAAGTTAAATATTTAACTAAATTATCAATAAGTTCTAAAGGTTCAACAGTTCTTGAAACGATAGTTGAATCGAGCGCGGAATTTATATCTTTCCAACCTTCAGATTCATTGGATTTGATCAATTGATTAGGTTTATAATATAAATGATCTAATCTTTTCAATACAATTCTACTTAATTGATCATGACCTTCAGTTGATTGAATTTCTCCTGTAGTAGTTTCGATATATAATTGACCTTTTACTATTAATTTATAGATACTACTTTCATCCTTTAATCTTTCAATATATTCAATTGAATGGGGGTCAGAATTTTGTAATGATTTAGTTAATTCATCATCTAATCTTTCAATTAATGAAGAAATAGATCCATAAATGACTTTAATTCCTTGTTCATTAGCTTCAGGTTCAATATCAATATCGTCGGTTGATTTACCAAATTCACTAACTTGATATTTAGATTTATTTAATTCTAATAAGTTTAAGTAATAATTGATATCGGTTAAATTTTGTTTCCATTGATCTAATGGCATAAAACTTTGATTAGATGAGGCATCAAATCTGATAGAAATTAACATTTGATAAACTGATATTAATTCAAATACTTTTTTAGTAGAATCTCCTTGAATTTCTTGTTTTAAATCTTCTAATAATGATTCTAAAGTTTGAATTTGTTCATATTTATCAATATTTTTCTTACCTCTACTTTCACTAATTAATTTTAAGGTTTGGAATACTGGACTTAAAGATTTTGAAACTCCAACTGAGGTAAATCCTTCATCTTTATTATCATCAACTTTACTTATTTCAATTGGTTCTTCACTATCAAAACGTTCAGGACTTTGTTTATATAAATCTACTAATTCTTGATATTCTTTAATTTGTCTCTTTAATCTTTGTCTTAAAGTATTAAAAGCTCTTGATTGATCAGCTGCGATCTTCTTTTTATCTTCATTACCTGAATCATTGATGGATTCTTCTAAATCTCCTAAACTTTTAATATAGAAATTTGGAATTCCATAATTTTGTTGTGATGATTTAGTTAATAATTTACCTAATTTGTCAAATTCTCCTAAACAATTGATCCAATTTTCAATTCTTTGGGCGATATTTAATTTTTCAACAGATTCTTTAATATCATCAAATAATTTTTCTTTACCTGACTTAACTACTCTTCTATCGTCATCACTATCAGAATCTGAATCAGCAGCACCTTTAGTGAATTTACTTTTTAAGAAATATGAAACTCCTTTTGGTGCTGAAGAATCATCTGAATCTTCATCTGATGATTCATCTGAATCATTTTGGAAGAAATCGGAATCTGAATCCTCCTCTTGGGATGAAACTAAGGCTTCTTCTTCGGAACTGAGTAAATCTTCTTCTTCTGATGATGAATCAGAATCATATTTAACAAAGAATCGGGACATATTAAATTACTTTAGTTTTCCCTTTAGTTTTCTCGATGAAAATTTTTTTCTCATTAGAACATTTTCCAGTTTCAAATTTACCCTCATCTCTGTTGAAGTTTAGGGAGCTGTGGACCTAGGTTTGGGTCGAGGTGTGCGACATCGGTAGAGAGTTAGGGAGAGTTACTAAGAGTTACTAAGAGTTACTAAGAGTTACTAAGAGTACTTTAACAATTTATAAGACGTGTTGATTCGAGGTTAGTTGTAGAGTATTGGATGATTAACTTCGAGTGAAGGTTAGGCTTAATCGTTTACCATGAGACGACTCTTACTCTGTGTGAAGAAGACAGAAAACTTTCCAGTCATAGCGAAAACCTACCCAAGACCATCCCATATCCCGACTCTGCTCTTCCACTCCTTATCTCTCTGCACCTCATGCCCCCACTTCCCTCTCCCTCTCATCATCCACCCAGATCTGTCCCTCCCCTGTCACCCAGATCTCACCCTCAAATTCGCATTTTATCAACGACCATGGATAAGTTCGATTCTTCTTTAGACTTATTAAGAAGGTTGAATCCTGACAAAATCAGTACAAACTTGAATGATATTTGTACCATATTACAAAATGATGATGAAATTGAATTGACTCAAGATCTTTTATCATCAATTGACACTCCTTTAAAATTGATCAAGGATTCCACCAACAATAAAGAATTCTTATGTTGTGACTATAATAGAGATGGTGATAACTATAGATCCCCTTGGTCAAACAAATACTTCCCTGATAATGAAGTAGACGACGAAACCCCATTTCCTTCTTTAACTTTAAGAAAATTAGAGATCAAAGCTAATGAGAGTTTTGATATTTACAGAGATTTATACTACGAAAACTCAGGTATTTCTTCAGTCTACTTATGGGATACCGAAGATGATGAAACTTTGGACGGTTTTGCTGGAGTTGTGTTATTCAAAAAGGAAATTGATGGTGGTGAAGGTAAATGGGATTCAATCCACGTTTTCGAAGTAAACCAATCCGGTTCCAACTATAATTACAAGTTAACTACTTCAGTAATATTGAATTTAAGCAACAAGAAATTATCATGCTCTGGTAATCTTACTAGACAATTCGAATCTACCAAAAAATTCACCAATGATACCAATTTGGAGACTTTCCATTTGATAAATTTGGGACAATTGATTGAAAATTCCGAATACAATATCAGAAACTTATTGCAAGAGGTTTATTTCGACAAGTTAAAGGATATCATCTTGAAAGATTTAAGAAATTATAGTAATGATTCAAATGAATTGAACGAAAAACAACAAGAATTGATCAAAGGTTTACAAGGTTTGTAAGTACAGATTGTTTGTAAGGTGCAGACTGTTTATAAGGTAAATAGATTTACAATCATCAAAACTATTCGTTATTTTCTAGTTCTTTTTTCAGCTATTTTTTTATATGAAATTTCGTAAAATTCACATCTTTAAAACCAAAAAAAGGTAAAGAAAAAATGAAAAGTACAACATGGCCCGATTACTCTAACAACACTCTCCTCCCAGTCATACAAAGCCAAAAAGACCATCATCATCTCTGACCTTCTCTTGACATGTCTCAGGATCGACAGAAAAGTCGGCTGCAAAAATCTGAAACAAAATCTGAAACAATATGAAACATGGGAAAACTATTTAATCACACAGTTCTCTCCTTGATTTATGGATAATTTTGAAACAACCCAATCAGTAACTTTCACTATAACTATCACCTTGTCAAATATGTATTCAAATTACAGACCCTTAACTGTGTTATCACCCACTAGAGTCCAATTTTCCACTCCCACATCCTCAACCAAGACTTCCACCACAACATCCTCCAGGACAACCACCCTTCCCACCCAGCTCCTTTTACCTTCAGCTATGCCCGATACAACTAGTTTGATGCAATCCAGTTCCCATATCATCAGTTCAACCACCAGTTCTAGCTCAAGAAGTTCAATAAGTTCTGAGCCCAGTTCTGAACCCTCAAGTGTGTTAGATTTCCAGAATAAATCCCATTCCAATAATCTAGCTTTGGGTTTGGGTTTGGGTATTCCTATTGGCTTATTCTTTATTTCTTTGATAGTTCTAGGATCTTGGTTCTATTTCAAACAAAAGAAGAAAACCAATAAAACCATTCTTCCTTCTCATAATCAATTCTACAATACCAGTTTCAAGAACCCCTACATTGGTCCCTTCAGTGAAGAGGTTGACAAGAAAGAAACAGCCGAAAGAAGGTACGAAAGAGAATATGCTGAAAGAGGCTACAGTAGGGATTATCAGAAAGATTATGGGGGAGAGCTAGACAAGTATGATGCTTCTTTTAATGACAAGATCACTACACCTGTAAGGTTCATGTCTGTTCCTCAAAGGATCAAAAGAGAGTCCATGGCACTTTTCCAAAGATTCAGCAAAGTGGGCAAAATTGAAGAAGAGGGTAATTCAATTTCGCCTATGTTTTTGAAGAGATTCAACTTAAACAAACCATTTACCCCCAAAACTCCTAAAACCCAAAACGTTCAAGTTAAAGGTGAAGGTAGAGTAGCAGGGGTGTATTCCACAAACTCTAAAATTGCTTCATCCAAGTATTCCAATTCTTCACTTGAACAACCTAAACCTCAGAAGAACAAACCTCCAAATAAACCCCAAAAAGATAAGCTCTTACCTAAATTACCCAGTTTGATCAAAATGGAAAATGCTGTTGAAGATTCCAAATTCAGAGTCATCAGGAACTTCAAAAAGAGTTTATCTGATGAAATCAACTTGAATATCGGAGAAAGTGTGAAAATCTTGAAAATCCATAGAGATGATTGGTGTTTGATCAAAAACGAATTTGGTAGGATTGGTATGGTACCACGAAATTGTTTAGAATTGATTAAGTAGAACTACGAGGGAAATTTCAGAATTGATTAAATAGAAATATAAGGGAAATCGGTATATTTAAAAGTTTACATATTTTACAAAAGACTCTTAGTACTGCCTGGTATAAGGATTTGGACCTGATTGAGGTTGAGAAGGTGGAGGAGGTTGATTTGAATATTGGTACTGGTATTGGGAATTGTTGTAATTCCTCATATTTTGTTGGTTTTGTTGATTTGGATGACCTTGTTGATTTGGGTGACCTTGTTGATTTGGGTGGCCCTGTTGACCTGGTTGACTCATTTGTTGACCTGGGTGACCCATTGGATGGCCCATTTGTTGACCTGGTTGACCCATTGGTCCTTGCTTTTTGTAAGAAGAAGCTGAAGGTGGAACACCATAGTTTTGAGGAGGTGGTCTTCTATGAGGAGGGTTATGAGGTTGATTAACAGATTGCATTGAAGACATTTGACTCATACCGTGCATTGGTTGACCCATTTGTTGACTCATAGATTGACCCATTGGAGGTGAATTCATTGGTCTCATAGATTGCAGTTGAGGCATTTGTTGTTGAGGCATTTGTTGTTGAGGCATTTGTTGTTGAGGCATTTGTTGTTGCATAGGTGCCATTGGACCATTCATAGGACGGAATTGTTGAGAAGCAGGAGGATTTCTTCCTTGTGGAGGAGGATTTGAAGATTGTGGTGGTTGTCCCATTTGATAAGTATTTGGATTGTTATAACTTTGTTTATTCAAAGGTTGAGGATTTGAAGGACGTGATTGATATTGATTTTGTCCTTGATATTGAGCATTTCCATATGGATGAGGTTGTTTTTGAGGAGCTTGTTGATATTGTTGTTGTGGAGGTGATTGTTGATGTTGTTGAGGTTGGGGTTGTTGAGGTGGTTGAGGAATTGAATAAGCTACTTCATCAGTCTTGAAAGTTGGTAATTGATTTTGTGAACTGTTTGGAGATGTAATATAATGAGGTTTATTAATTCTTGATGCCTTATAAGGAGAAGAATTAGAATGTGGTGGAGGTGGAGGTGGAGATTCAGGTTCACTATCGGAGAAATTTTGGAAATTTGATTCTTTTGGTAATTGAATGACTTTATCAACACTGGGAGAAATAGCAGCAGTGAATTTTTCATTGAATTCATTATATTGAGTCATAGGACTTTGGACTGATGAATATGAAGAATTTCTGTTGTTATAAGGAGGAACAATCAAATTACCTTTACTAGCACCAATATTTCTAGAATCAAATTTATCACTACTACTCAAACTTTCTTCATCTTCATCACTGAATAAATCGTTATCATTGGTAGGATAAACATTTTCACTTAAGTTAATCTTTCTGATGTTTTCAGGCAATTCATCTTCATCAATATCTTCGTAAGATCCATTCAATAATTTATTTCTATCAACATTAAATTGATCAGAAGGTGATTTGATATCTTGATATTTTTGATAAATATCTGATAATTCAATGGATTTATGATGAGATGAATAATCAGGACTGGCTTCCTTAGCATTAATACTCAAATTATTAACATTTTTACTTGGATTATGAACAACTGAACCGTTGGAGAAATTTCTTTCACCTGTTTGATAAGGTAAAACATCACCATTGGATTTAATTGGTTGTTGATAAGGTAAAGAAGTATTTGAAGTATTTAAAGTACTAAGTTTAGCCGGCTCAGCAGGTTGAGGTTTGAATTTTTGAGGTGAAGAATTGAAAGCTGGAGTATTTGGAGTTTGAGGAGAATTTAAAGTATTTAAAGCTCCAGCAAATCCTCTAGATGATCCACAACCTTCATAACCTCTATCAATCTTAGATTTTAATAAGTTCTTGAAGTTAGCATTCCAAGTGTTAACATCCCATGATAAAAAATCTGATTTGGCTGCGAAAGATTTTATATCTTCAAGTTCAAGATAATGAACATGAGGTAAAGTTGGTAAACCAAATAATAAAGAATCTACATCATTTCTTTCAGCTTTTAATCTTTTAGGTCTACCATATAAACCAAAAGAATCCAATAAAGGAATTAAAAATCTAATTAAAGTATCAAAACCTGGAACTGAACTATGAGCTTCAGGCATTAAAAAGATTGAAGTATTCTTAAAATCATCAATAGATTTTTTACTTACTTTAGTTGACAATGAAGGAGATTTGAAATTTATATAACCTTCTAATTTTAACATTGTACTTTGATCGATTAATAAATGACTTTGTGGATAAACTGCAGTAACTGATGAACAATTTGATACAACAGCTGTTAACATTTTCTTCTTTTTTTGATCATTTTCATAAAATAAGATTCTACCTGGAGTGAAAGCTTTTCTTTTAGTTACTGAAGGTTCAATAACTGCATAACATCTTTTCCATGCCATACCACTACCATATCTAATACTAACCCAATCTTCATGATCAAATCTTTTCTCAGCTAAAATAGTTTTAATATCACTTAATCTTGAACCTCTAGCACTTAATAAAGCTCCTGTATAAGCATGTTGTAAAGATTGATATTCAAAACTTGATAATCTTAAGGCGCTATACCAATTATTCAAATCATTTATTGATTTAAATTGAATAATATATCTATTCTTCAAAGTAGTTGATACTATAATGACATTATCTAAATTTTGTTTGGCAGCCGGTAAAACCTTCATAGCATTATAAACAGAATCACTAAAGTTAATATAATTTGGCTTTGAAGTACTTTCTAATAAAGTAGCAGGATTTGAATTATTTTTGAAATTAGCTAAATTTGCAGCATCCCAATAAGCTAATTGATTCCCAGTTAAAATCCCATAAACTTCTCTCCATTCTCTATCGGCCGGTTTACCATCACCATTCAAATCATAATATAACATAAAAATACCTTCATGATATCTTCTATGACTTTGGGATGATAATAATGTTACTATTGGTACTAATTCAGGGGATAAATCTGAAAGTGAACTAGCTGATACTGATCTTAAATCTTCTTTTGTTGGTGATCCAATATTTGAAGATCCTGATGTGAACCGTTTCTTCACTGCATTCATCTTATGTTAGGTATTTCTTGCAAGTTTAAAAGATTCAACAGTTTTGTCTCCTTTTGATCTCAATGACGTTCTCAAATGTCCAAAAATGGGTGAGACAATTATTTTTTTTAAAAGGAATGGAAATGATTTAAAAATCAAAAGTTAAAGAAAGTTGGAAATTTTCAAACGTTAAATCGATGATCCAATGTTTTGTATAAAAATCAAAACAGATAAGCTTCAATCTAAAAAATATGAAAATTTTTCCAATCGAGGTATTGTTTGATTTTTTTCCCGATTGGGAATTCTGTGATGTTTTTGATAAATCTTACGCTCTTGATTCGGATAGGCTATGACAGGTTTCAAGATAGGAGACAATAGAGATGTGAAAAATAGAAGTATTTTAGTTTTGAACATAGAAGTTAGTTAGTTTTGAACATAGACGAAAGCAATTTAAGTGTATTAGTAGGGCAAGTGATGGGAAGTTAGGATGGCATGGACGGACTGATCTCGGAAAAGCCAAGGATCCGTAAATCTTGGTACCGTATTTTCTTAACCATTGAAGTTTTCTTATGAAGGTATTTCTTGACTTTAGAAGGCTTGAACAATCCATGTGGGATTGGCTTAACCATCCATATGATATTGGCGTCGGACAAGGCTGTTTGCGCTTATACCTAGAATTGCTGAGATCAAGGTACACAATCAACGTTGACACGACAAAGGGCTATGGCAATATTTTTTTACGTTTCAGCCTTCTTACCTTATTTTATATATTGATCTATGAAGTTTGGTAGTAGTAGATATCAGAAGATACTGTTGTAAAACGTTAATAGCGTGAAGGCGATTTCTCACCGTGCATCTCGTATAATACGAGATTGTTCGAGATATCCAAAATAGGGGTGATTTAGGGATGATTTTCCAAAATAGGGGTTGATTTAATCTTCGTTTAACAATTTAATCAATTCCAAACTCTCTGTTAGTTCCTTCTCTGCAGTTTTTAAGTCTTCGTAGTTTAAAGCACTTATGGCAAATTTACAGAGTTTCTGAATTTTAGTGATAGTCTCTTGTTTGTTGAGGATTATATCGAGTTTTTCTTTGGTAAGTTCTTCATGTGGAGGTGTTGGTTTGGGGATGGACTTCTCTACTTTAGGTTTGGGTTTTTCTTTGGATTGTTTCTTTTCATCTTCTGGTGGGATGATTAAAATTGAGGAATCTTTATTTATTCCTGATAAATCATCATCAGGTAAGAATCTGGGAGCACCTGGTAATTTCAAATCGTCTGAATCTTCAGGATTGAAATGTGGAGCACCTGGAAGATTTGGGGAATCACCAATATCTTTTGGAGCTGATGGAAGGACGGGTTGATCGAGGTCTTTTGGAGTTGATGGAAGGACGGGTTCATCAATATCTTTTGGAGCTGATGGGAGGTCCTCACCTATGGTTTTAGGTGCTGAGGGTAAGAAAGGTGCATCTACAGAGTCAGGAGCAGCTGTAGAATCATCAATGAAAACTGGAGTAGAAGGAAGTGTAGGTTCATTTTCTTCCCCATTTTCTTCATCAGTTTCTTCAAGTCCATTTCCATCCAACTCTTTTGCCAATTTCTCCAATTCTTCCTCTTCTCCTTTGATTTCAATCTCATCCTTTATCAATTTACTCAAATTATATTTCAATAATTTAGTTCTCTCCTTATTCAACTTATCGAAACTTTCAAAATCATCAGCTTTTCCCCCACTGAGTTTACTCCAATCGACATCATCCTTCTTGAACAATTCAATCAACCCTAAGAAGTTCAAACATGCTTTAATCTTCGACATTAATGGGATCTTATTACCATCATAATTGGATAAATCATTCAAACATTGGTTAAAAATCTTTAAAGCAAAGTTTAAAACCAACGATATGGATAAATTCTTATCGTTCAATACTTTGGTAACATCTTCATCAGCATTATTCTTAAATGATTCAGTTTCATCTAATAATTGTAAAACGTAGGTCTCAACTTCTTTCTCTTTATGTAATTTGTTAGTCAAGATTGTATCCAAAACTTTCAATTTACAGTAGTAACTGACAATTGGATTGACATCTTCTAATTCTCTGTATCTTTGATAATAAGGAGCTATTTCTCTGTTGGACTTTAATGATTCAGGAAACATGTTGAGATCTGAGATAGTGAGATTATGTGACCTCAGTGAGGATGAGGGTTCGAGATAAGATAAGGACGGTGGCCAGAGAAGTTGCTTCGACCTGATAAAGAGAAGTACCCATAAAGAGAAGTAACTCATCAAACCATCAAAGAAATGAAAACTATCCACAAGATCAAAGTGATCAGATAAAAGTAACATAATCTATATACAATAAATACCCTAATTATGAATAGATAAATCTAATTCTGGCATTCTTAAAATCTCTCCAGCTTCATTTTTAGCTTCTGCTTGTAATAATTTCAAAATCTTACTATTTTGCCATCTTTCAGGTAATGGAGTAACATCGAAATTCTCAGTAGCCCAATAATAAATATCCCAATCAGCTTCATCTAATAATTCATCATATTCTTTTAATTGTTCCATATCAAATTGTTTCAAATACTTATTAGCAAATCTACTTAATAACAAATCACTTTCTAAAATCCCTCTTTTCCTACTTTGATAGACTAATCTAGCTCTCATAGTCTTGATATCTTCACCTGTTCTTTTAATAGGTAAAATCTTCATTCTTAATTCTTTATTATATTCAGGATTTTGTGGTTTACCATAGTTAGCCAATACTTTGGTAGTGGTAGCAAAAGACCTCCAAGATTTAGTCATTTTGACAACTCCATTAACCCCATTCATAGTTAAAGAATTTTTCTGTTGATGCGAAATTTCCCAAAACTTAAAGCAATGGGAAAAACAGTTAGTAAATTGTCGAAAGATGATTTAAGATCTTTAAGACAAGCAACTTATTTCGATAAACGTGAATTACAACAATGGTATAAAGGATTTATGCGAGATTGTCCATCAGGACAATTATCTGAAGAAGAATTCATTAAAGTGTTCAAGCAATTCTTCCCATTTGGAGATCCTGTTGATTATTGTCATTACTTATTTAAAGTATTTGATATCGATCAGACCAATTATATTGATTTCAAGGAATTTATTATAGCATTATCCATCACATCCCGAGGTTCATTGGATCAAAAGATCAATTGGAGTTTCAAATTATACGACCAAAATAAAACTGGTAAGATTAATTATGATGATATATTATTGATAATTACGTCGGTTTATAAATTGATTGGGTCAATGGTAGCTTTACCGCCTGACGAAAGAACGCCAGAACTAAGAACAGAGAAGTTTTTCAAATTATTGGGGAAGACTAATAAAGATACCATTGATTTGAATGAGTTCAAACAATTGGTTAAGTTAGATCCAAGTATAATGAATTCATTGAATTCATTTGATGGGTTAGTGTAGCATGGTGTATAATATAAGATTGCATGATAAGACTCTTGCTTGGATAGTCTCTGAACTAGAACTAGGACCACGAACTCATGAGTTGTTAGACGAGCACCTACCACATTCTCACACTTCCAGACTCTCAGACTCTCACTCACAATCAGACCTCACTTCTTAATTCGACTTTACTAACTCGACCTACAAAGCCACGTCAGGGCTACAGAGTAACGCCAGAGCTACAGAGCATTGCCAGAATTCCTAATATTACATACATTATTGTTGACCTTCAACAGCTTCTAATAAACCATCCAATAATTCATCAACTTCATTAATATCAACCCCAGTACAGAAACTTACAACCTTTTTGAACTTATTCGTCAAATTATCATAATGTTGTAAGTTTTCCAATTCATTACTTAAGTTTTCATTCAATTTCTTATAACTATTTATTCTAGCCTTTAAAATTATTGATTCTGGTAATTCGGGTAGTATTTCTGATTTAATCTCTGAAGGGTCTTCATTTTTGATTAGTTTATTATACAATAAATCAATTCTGAAAGGCTCATCTGCATCAAATCTGTCGGAAGAATCTTCAGGTAATTCATTATTTAAGATTTCCAATTTCTCCGTTATATTGGACATTTGTAACTTCAAATTGTCCAATAATGATAATTTTTCATTGATCTTTTTATTTAAAAACTTATTGTTAGTGGTCAATAACGTGGTATTGAATAATTGTTGATTTAAAAGTTTGATTTGTTGTCTTTTACTATTAATTATACTTTCATATTCTGAATTGGTATCATTCAAAATCCCTTTGATACTATTGAATAACGTTGATACCGCATCTTGAGATTCTTCTTCATCAACTTGAACTTTAGGTTTTTTGATTGGATAATCTTCTTCGATGGTTAAATCTCCGATGATACTCACTTTCTTGCTCATGAATTCCAAACTGGTTTTTATCAATTCCATCAAATATAATTCATCATCATTATACTCAAATTGATTCAATTTCTTGGTATTAATGATTTCTTTGGTTATATCGAAATCAATGGGTTTAACTCCGGCTTTGTTGGCGATATTATAATCGGCATTAAATTCCAATAAGATATTAATCATCCATTTATTATTTTGTTCAATGGCATTATGTAAGGCTGTATTACCATTATCCAAATTCTTTAAATTGATGATTTTTAACCATTTTTCCAATAAATTTTGACTTTCATCTTTGATAATGAACTGGATCAATTTGTTGGAATAATAATTACAAGTTTCTTGTTTGGTTCTACTCAAATAATGTAAAATAGAATCATTATTGGAATTCAATAGGAATATATTATCCTTTAAAAGGTTCAATATCTCAAGAAAATTCCCTTTTTCCATAGAATTAGTAACTGATATACATGAAATCAATGCATTTTCTCCATTATTTGAACCTCTAATGGGAGAATTGATCTTTAAAGTGATTAAACTTTTTATTAATTCCAAATTTCCTAATGTAGATGCAAAATGTAATGCAGTTTTACCATCTTGATCCAATGGGATGTCTGTAACTTTATCATCACCAAAAGTTTTCAAGATATTCTCTTTAATATCACCATCTAATTTTTTAAATAATTGATTAAATTTAGTTTTAACGTCATTATTATCTTCTGTTAATGGTGGTAAACTATAAGGATAATTAGGATTTTGTACACTATCGATTTCTGGAGTCTCTGCAGACATTTCATTATCTTCTTCTTCAATATCACTGATTTTACGTTTCTTCTCAACTTCTAACTTCTTCAATTCATCAAAATCATGGACATTTACTAAAAACAAGTTCTTGACAATTTCATAGATTCCAAATTTATTACTTATATAAATGGCTTTATCAAAAGTGATCCAAATACCTCTGATAATTTCATTTTTGTACTTTCTATAATCTAAATATTCTGGTGTATAACCTTCAATATTCTTGAATTGTAAATTATTTAAAACTTCATTCTCAATGTATTTATCGATTTGCTCTTCACTGAAGATCTTCAAATCCACCAATACCCTTAATAATTGATTAAGATTGATGTAACTATCTTGCACACGTCTGAGTATAGAAACTTGAAATGAATTGATTTTTAAGATTAATTCGATATATTTTTCTCCCGAATAATTGGAGTTATAAACTTGGGATGAAAATGTGGTATCCAAATGAGTATTGGATAACTTATCCTGAATACTATTGGTGGTACTATCGCCTATATTAATTGGTGAATCCATCTAGACGTGTTGTCCAAGTGCGAGTTTTCTTTTAACTCTTTAAAGCTCAATGTCGCGTGAGCCATGGGGACGCGCGACACTTTCACATCTTAGAATTTTGTGAAGACTTTATGGATTATAGTGATAGAGTTAATAGTAAGAAAGGAGCAGGTGCTCTTGCTGATCATCATGAAGCTAATGTTCATAAAAGACAAAGAGTTAAAGAACTTCTAACTTCAACTATTCTTAACCTTGATAATGATCCCTATGTATTTAAAAATCATTTAGGATTATTAGAGTGTAGATTATGTTTAACTACTCATGTTAATGAATCTTCATATATTTCTCATGTTGGAGGTAGAAAGCATCAGTTGAATCTCGAAAGGAGACGATTACTTGATGATAAGAGTAAAGCTATTACCAAAAAAGGTGTATCTATTAATAATGTGAATAAGAGAACTTGGACTAAGATAGGGAAACCACAATTTAAAATCGATAAAATAAGACATGATAATAATCAATTAGGACTTCTATTGAATGTTAAATGTCCTAAAGCAGTGAGAGAACCATTTTTCCGTTTTCAAAACTATTTCGAATTGACTGCAAAGAATCAAAATATCGTTAAATCTTCTATTGATAAGTTTTCTGAAGAAAAGACACAAGCTGATGAATCCAAATATCTTTATCTCATCATATCATGTGAACCATATGAAAATATATGTATATTAATACCAAATAAGGACATTGATGGGAAAGTTGATGAGATTTCTGAGAAGTTCTGGTGGTATTGGGATAATGATTTAAAGGAATATTATCTTCAGTTCTTATTCAAGTAAGTAAGTCGGCTCTAACCCGACCAAAGACCAAAGTACAAAGACCCTCAGATCCGAAGACGGACCCCATACCTTTCCATGTATATTATTGTATAGTAATAAAAATCGCACTAATGACAATTAAGCACAAGTGTAAAGAGGCATATGATTTGGTACATAACTACCTAAATGATCGAAGTCATACCACAGTAAAGCCCGGATATACCTCCCAACCAAAAGTACAATCGTCAGTCAAACAGAAGATCCACCAATCACTTCAGATTCTACGAGAAACCTTGAAAGATAATATCAATGAGATTTCAATCAGTTATAATGGAGGTAAGGATTGTTTAGTCATGTTAATCCTAATATTGTCCACTATTCATGAATTAGGATTGGACATGGATGAAGATTTCAAATTACCTTCTGTATATATTAACAGCGATGAGCCTTTCATGGAAGTGAATAAATTCATAAGCGATTCCACTAAATACTACCACCTTGACTCCACCATAATCAAGAGTGATCTCAAATCAGGTTTTCAACAATACTTATCAGATAATCCCCAAATAAACACCATAATTGTCGGAATTAGACATTCTGATCCCTATGGATCCGAATTAACATATAAACAAGAAACAGACCATAATTGGCCAAAATTCATGAGAATTCACCCAATTTTAAACTGGACTTATGTTGAAATATGGGAATTTATAATCGGTTGTGGATTGGATTATTGTTGTTTATATGATAAAGGATACACTAGTTTAGGAGGAGTTCATAATACTATTAGAAATCCTAAACTACAACAAGGTGAAGATTATTTACCAGCTTATATGTTAACAGACAATGCTGATGAATACGAAAGGTTAGGTAGAAATATAAAATAAACACACTTATATAATAATTATACACCCTTATACTGAAGATTTTCTTGCCTTATTAGCATTAGCACTTCCAACTAATACCGCTTTGAAATAATCTTGTGATAATGGTCCAACACCAATTTCTCCTAATGCCTTTTCTGCACTGGTATGAGATATAGTCTTATCACCATTAGTTAAATACCTTAATTTAACTAACATTTCAACTTCTTTTCTATTATTTTCATCGATTTTATTCTGTAAATATTGAATATATTCAACTGATTTAGTTAAAATTTGTCCTTTATTAGGTTTACCATCTTTTGTTCCACTATTTTTAATCTGTAAATCAATATCTTCAGTTTTACTGTTATCATTAAAGAATTCCGTTGGTACCAATGTTAATAACTCTTGAATTTTTTCATTTATATTATCTCTACGTTTACGTTCATTTCCTTCATCATCATCGTCATCATCATTTGGAACAATTGAACCTCTTCTACTGGTAGGTTTAGAAATACCTCCTGAAGTTCCCATACTTTGGGATAATTGTCGTTTTATGTCTGATGAATTGACGAATTCATCCTTAATCTTTATACTGGGGACTTCTTTATTCATACCGCAATAAATATTTCTCTCACTTTCGCACTTAGTTAAGATGTCTACCATATACATAAATAACTTGAATGAGAAGGTTTCACATAATACGTTGAGGAACGAGCTACTCCAGGTGTTCCATGAATACAATCCCAAAGCTGTTCATGTTAAAAAGACTTTGGCTCTAAAGGGTCAAGCATTTATATCGTTCAATAATGATGTGAGTAAAATCATTAAGAAGTATCAGAACTTCAAGGTTTTTGGTAAACCAATGAAGATAAGTGTAGCTAGAACCAAGAGTTATGATATTATGGGTGATAAGAAAGTAGAAGAATTGAGAGATGTACGGAGATACAAAAAAGCAGGTAAACCTAATAATACTTTGGTTTTAGAGCTTACACAAGATGAACCGGATTTGGAAGAAAGTTTGAAAGAACTTTTCGATTTCGAAGGATTCTTGAACTTAAGATTAATCAAAGCCAGAAATATAGCATTTATAGAATTCGAAAATATTGAACATAGTAAGAAATGTTTCCAAGATATACCCATAGATAAACTTAAACAATATGGGAAGCTTTCCTATGCTAAGTAGAGAAGCAGTAATGAAGCAGTAATGATTACGAATATAAAACATACATTGATTCTTTAATAGACTCTGGTTCCAAGCTCTAGATTCAAGCTCCTCCAGCTCTAACCCCAACTCTCTCTCAAGCAAAAGTCAATCCATAGACAGCTAAACTACCAACAGAAAGTAAATTACATAACAAAGAAATTCCGTGGTAAATACCAAATTGTTTTGTCTTTTGTTTGAAATCTTCAGTTTCAACACCATCAACCTTATCTAAATTGTTATTGATCAAATAATTTCTTTCTTCTTTGATAGTTCTACACTTTGGCATTAACCAGAAGTAATTCATACCTGAAGAAACAGTTGATAATACCAACATTGAGATTGATAAGTTGGTCAATGGGATAGTTGAAGTTAATCCAAGCACTGAAGGGATCAAAGTTTGACCTAAGAAATAAATTGGAAATACATGGTTTTGTAAAATTGAAAATTGGGAACGTTCCAAGTATTTGAAAGCTAATGGAGAAGCAATATACAGATAGAAGAATGAGCCCCCAAAACCAATGGAAAAGGTTAACAAGTGAATTGAAGATTTAAGTCCAATAAGTGACATGGTGCGATTTTTCAATGGGACAAATTCACAAGGTTATACTGAAAGTAAGAGTTCCAAAAGATAGAGACAGAAACACAGTAAATGCTTTTTATATATTAGATGGTAAACAATTTTAAACATAATAAAACAAACAAGAAACAGAACAAAAAGTCTAATAATTAATATTATGAGAATCCAACAAATTTTTCAATCTAGATAATTCATTACTCAAGTTATCATTAACATTAATTAAATCTTCAACTTTATCTTCCAATTGTTTCATTCTTTCCATTTTTCTAGCTCTTGACCTACGAGCAGCTTCAGTATTTTTAGCTCTTTTCATTAAAATTGGATCATTTGATTTAACTTTAATTGGTTCCAATGGAGCAGATCTTTGTTTTTTATTATATTTAATCAAACCTAAATGATCGATTTTCTCTTCATCTAAATTAGGAGTTGATAAAGTAGAAGAAGATTTTGGAGTTAATAACTGATCAAAAGATCTTTTTTTAGAATTTGAATTATCAAAACTTGAACAATCACTAATTTCTTTGTCATCAACAGAAGAATTAGTTAATGAAGGTTGAATTGATTTTTCAATATCATTTAAAAGATCAGCATCAGTAATAACTTGATTAGAATCAATCTCATTATCAGCATCAAATAATGAGACCCAATCTTCTTTACCATGACCATCTAAGACAAAATCTAATTCGTCAAACATAGGAGTATTATTAAGGTTGTTTTCATCATTCAGAAATACTGAATTCAATACATCTGAATGAAAATTTAACGATTCTAATTCTGGCTGCATTTTTACATCTACTTCTTTTGTTGGTTCTAAAAATTCACCAACAAAAGAATCATTCATAATAACTGGAGTGGACATCTTGGATATTTTTTTAATTTAATTTAATTTAACAATTTATTTAATTTATATTATAATAATTTAATATTTTTATAACTGGGGTGGGGGATTAACCTTAAACGGCATCATATTTAACTCATAATAACTATATCATTTTATAAAACAACTTTTAAAACTTTAAAAATTTATCAATTACTTTAGTAATAAATAAAAAACTCTTTTATTTGGGGGGTTCACACAAAAAAATTTATAATGACATCTCGAATTTATCGATATCAAAAACTAATGGGAAAATAAAAATAAAAAAGTAAAGCTTGGGGGGTTTAAAGAATAAATATTAAAAATATTCAGTCTTTTGCAAATTTGTTAAAAAGTTGTTAGTTGAAAATTTTCTCAAGGGGAACCTTTGGTTTAAATATTTCCACAGGGAGAGAAAAATTTTATCGCGGTCGTGTACCATCAATGGAATCAATGTTCGTATTTGTAATCGGAGTTCTCAAATTTACTACTTGTAGTAAAAAGTAGGATTTAGTCGCAGTAGTAGGGAGAACTGGTATTAAAATTAAGGCGTAAGGCTGGTGTATGTGGAGAGGAATATCTCATGCGCACACCCTTTTTTGATAGATAGTCAATGTACACGACTCAAGTGAGTCATAAATAAGTATACGAATAAGGGTTAGAAGTAGGCTGTGAAGTAGGATCAGAAGTAGAGTAAGAAGTTAGGGACTAATTGGTGATGAATAGAAAGTTTCCACATGTGTTTCGTTCCGGTTCCGATTTAAATGGTGGACCGTTGTTATCTTTCCGATACCGGATCGCCTGACGGCCGTTTTTTAAATATCTTGTGAGGTGATAAAATTCCGTTAGAGTCGTGCGCGAGGCGAATAATTTGGTGACCTAATGGTTTGAGGACATTACATAATCAGAGGATTACTCCACATAGTTAACAATAGCAACGGCAGTAGAATAACACACCGGCACATGTACACAAACTGATAGAGGTACACACCCCAGGAAGAGTAAAAAGAGTAAAGCAGTAGTCAAATGTTTGTGTATTACCCCATCGTTTATCGTTAAGTGGATCTCTGATTAAATCTCTAAGGTGATTAATCCTTTACCATACTTTTTCAAGTATCCATATAATTCTTCAGTATGAGCCTTTTTAATAATATCTTTATAATTACCCATTGGTAAACCACCAATGAATAATCTTGGAATGTCATGTTCATCATCATTATTGATTTCAATACCATAATCACTAATCGTGAATTTCTTCAAGTATTGGTAAATGTTATCATAATTTGGATGTTTGTTTAATTTAATGAATTTAATTTCTGGAGTGATTTTATAGTTTTTTAAAATGTTTTCTACTTTCGATTGTAATTTAATATTTTCTTCATTAGTTAAAATAACAATGGAGTTAATGGATAAGATTTCTGCTAAATCCCTTTGAGGGTCACTATGTTCAACTTCTTCATCGATAGTTGAAGATGTTGAATCTTGGATAGTAGTTGTTTTAATATCTTGACTATGGAATTTATTCCATTCATTATCTTCAACTTCTTTTAAATTAATATTCTCTACGTCCAATAATTTCTCTACAGCATTTTCATTAAATACTTTCAAATTGATACTTTTGAAATTACTGAAAAGAACAAAGTTTACAATAGTCCCAACTAATAAACTTACAATAACAATTAAGAAAATATCGACTTTTTTATTCTTTTTATCCTTAATTATCTCTTCATCATTCAAGGCGATAGATTTCTCCATGTCATCAAATGATGAAATACTTCTCTTGTGAAGATCTTTTCCCATGATAAAATGTTATGTGCAAATGTCAATATATATATAAAAAAACCAAAACAAGTCAAAGACCTTAATTACTAAAATGCCAATGGGTATAAAAAAAAATAAAGTCACTCTCAACTATGGGGATCAGAGGCATTTAAATGCGAATCCCAAGTTCTAGATTGAGACCTTGTTATACCCAAAAGGGAAAATGCGAAAATTTATTATGAACCCGATAACCTAATTTCACCCTCAAGGTTTATTTTAATCTACATTGTTTAGGATACAAACCAAAGGGGGGACGATAACTACGCCCTGGTAGAGTTGCTTTACACTTAGTTTAGATATGAAGGGCATTTAAAATGGTAGAAAACTCATTTATTCCCATATTTACCTAAGGGAAATATTTTTTATCACCCAAGTTGCCCCATTATTATCATCAGACATGCCGCAAGTGAACAATGGAAAAAATAACCCTTTTTAAGCCTGGTGCATAGTTTCGCAGCCGGAAACAGATTTAAACAATTTCGCGTTTTCACCCTATAACAACAATATGATGATAAAGAGGAGGGATACTTGAAAAGGACAAGTTAATCGGATATGAAATTGAAACAATAGGTTTGAAATAAAGTAGAAGAATTTGTTGATTTTATTGATAAACAATAAAATGAAATCTATTGTTGCCTGATAGTTGCGGTGAAATCTATTGGTGCATGTGACGTGAGGTGTTCTTTAACTTAATATAGAAATAATGTTCGTATAAGTAGATAATTAATATTAAAGGATTTAAGGCAGTAACAACGATATGAACACGGTTATTAATAGGTGTCATTTATTATAGACGATAATTTAGTAACAATTGGTTTTTAGTTAGTTTTTCGTGTAAGTATATAATTTAACTATATTAAGAAGTAATGCTGAGAATTACCGCGACTCGCGCACCAGGCTATGACCAAGGCTTTTCATTGGGGGCGCGGATATGATCATTTATAGTCAATGGAAATACCTTTAAGAATGCGACATGTTTATGTTGTTGATTGATACCTACCGCGAAAAGTCGCCAACTTTACTACCACCGGTGGTAAAAGGTACCCAGTAAATTGGTAGTAAATTTCAGAATCAACACGTAAAATATCTAAGCGTCGACAATTTTTCAAATCTCAATTTCACTCGAGTTGATCTAATAATGTCTAAGAGAAGAGCTTATCCACAACCACAATACGCTTCTCAACCAAGTTATCCCAATTATGGTGGAGCTCCTGCTCCAGTAACGCCAGGTCAACCTATGCAACCAATTCAACCTATGGGTCAACCAATTCAACCAATGGGTCAACCACCACAACCAAATCAACCAATTCAACCACCACAACCAGTTGATCAATTAAATAATCAATTCCAAAATTTAAACGTTAATCAATTCCAATATAATCAACCACAAACTCAACCACCTGTTCAACAACCAAATCAACCAGTTTATGGTAATCCTGCTAGTCAAAGTTCTTATGGAACACCAGCTTTTAATCAACCAAATTATAATCAACCACCTTCATTACCTTTAAATCAATTATATCCAACTGATTTATTGAGAGAATTACCTCCATCAATTAGTGATTTACAATTACCTCCTCCACCAATTATTGTTCCACCTGAAGTATCAGTTATACCAAATAGTACAACAGCTAATGCTCCTTCAGAATATTTTAGAAGTACTTTAAATGTTGTTCCTACTAACAATTCCCTTTTAAAAAAATCAAAATTACCTTTAAGTTTAATCGTTAGACCTTATACGGCATTACATGAATCCGATGAAAATGTAGCAGTTTCTCTTGATACTATAATTTCAAGATGTAGACGTTGTAGAGCTTATATTAATCCTTTTATTACTTTAACTGATCAAGGTAAAAGATGGAGATGTAACTTATGTAATTTATTAAATGATATTCCAATGGCTTTTGAATTTGATGAAATCACCAATGTCGTTAAAGATAAATTCCAAAGACCTGAATTAAATTATGCTATTACTGAATTTGTAGCACCCAAAGAATATCTTGCTAGAGTACCACCACCAATTATTTATTGTTTTATAATTGATGTTTCAGCTGATGCCATTGCTACTGGATTAACTAGTACTGTTACTAGAACCATTTTAGAAAGTTTAGATAGAATTCCTAATAATAATAACTTAGCTAAAGTTGCATTTATTGGTGTTGATTCAAGTTTACATTATTTTAAGTTCAAAGAATCAATTAAAGAAGATGAAGAATCAAATATTGAAATGTTAATTGTTTCAGATATTGATGAACCTTTCTTACCATCACCTGATGGATTATTGGTGAATTTACATGAGAATAGAAAATCTATTGAAAAGTTATTGATTGATTTCCCATTATATTTCGAAAATACTGCTAACCATTCATTTGCTTTAGGTCCAGCATTAAAAGCTGGTCATAAAATGATTAGCTCAATTGGTGGTAAATTAATTACTTTTGCATCAATTTTACCAAATGTTGGTGAAGGTAAATTAATGGTTAGAGATGAAGAAGGTAATTCAGGTAAACCAAAAGAAAGTCAAGTATTATTAAATGCAGCAGATAAATTTTATAAATCATTTGCTGTTGAATGTAATTCTGGTCAAGTTACAGTTGATTTATTCTGTACATCATCAAAATATCAAGATATTGCTACTTTATCTAATTTACCACGTTATACTGCTGGTCAAACTCATTTTTACCCTGCTTGGTCAGCTTCAACTAGTGAAGATGTTACTAAACTTTCTAAAGAAATTAGTGAACATCTTTCAATGGAAATTGCTTTAGAAGCTGTTTTAAGAGTTAGAGCTTCATCAGGGGTTAGAGCTTCTGGTTTCTATGGTAATTTCTTTAATAGATCAAGTGATTTATGTTCATTCCCAACTTATCCTCGTGATCAAAGTTATTGTATTGAAGTTTCAATTGAAGAAACTATTACTAAACCTGTAGTTTATTTCCAAGCTGCTGTTTTACATTCAACTTCTTTTGGTGAAAGAAGAATTAGAGTTATGAATTTAGCTTTACCAACATCTTCAAAATTAGATGATATTTATGCTTCAGCTGATCAATTAGCTATAACTAATTATTTAACTCATAAAGCCATTGAAAAAGGTCTTAATTCTTCATTACCTGATGCTAGAGAATTTTTGATCAAAAACATCATTGATTTAGTTAATGTCTACAAAAAGGAATTAGTTGGAGGTAATATTTCAGGTTCTTCACCTTTACAATTATCAACTAACTTAAGAATGTTACCATTATTATTATTTTCTTTAACTAAACATGTTGGTTTAAGAGGTGAAAGAGTTCCAGCCGATCATCGTGCTATTGCATTAAATAACTTAACTACTTTACCAATTCCTCATTTAATTAAATATATTTATCCAACAGTTTATGCATTACATAACATGGCTGATGGTTGTGGATTACCTGAAGAAATCGTTGAAGTTGATGATGAAGGTAAAGAAAGTACTGTATTAAGTCCTGAAATTTTAATGCCTGAACCAGTTAATAGTTCAAAAGCTTCATTTGATAGTTATGGATTATATTTAATTGATAATTCTTCAGAATTATTCTTATATGTTAGTGGTGATGTTGTACCAGGTTTAGTTCAAGATTTATTTGGTACTGAAAACTTATATTCTATACCAACAGGTAAAACTCAATTACCGGAATTCTCTTTTGAAGAAAGTGAATTTAATTATAGAGTAAGACAAATCATCGGTAAATTAAGAGAACAAAAGGATCAAATTACTTGGAAGAATTTGTTTGTAGTTATTGGTCCATCATCAAATGAACCAATTGAAATTTCTTCTCAAAGAGATCTAATGGCTTTAAGAATGTGGGCTTTCTCATGTTTGGTTGAAGATAAGACTGGTACTGAAAGTAGTTATAGAGATTTCTTGACTACTTTGAAGTCTAGAGTAGCTCAATAGTGTAATGAAGTATGTAGGTGTTATATACGCTAAAAGTAAGTTCTATTTTATGATTTTTATGACTCCAGCTATTCCTTGATGGCTTCAGCTACTTTATGATTTTGATCGCCTCTAAGAACATATCTCTTTCTTCTCCCTCAAACACATCTTGAATAGACTTACTGATTCCCTGTTGATAGATTTTAAGATTTTTGGCAACTGGTCCTCCTCTTGCCATTGTTGACACTAAAGTCTTTTCGAAATTCTTTACCAAACTCTTCCAGAACACTGTGGATAAGTCACCTGTTTCTTTACTGAAAATATCCAAAAGATTACTGGAATGTTCAAATATTTCACATTGTTT
This sequence comes from Yamadazyma songkhlaensis, assembly GCA_030570975.1. NCBI lineage: Eukaryota > Fungi > Ascomycota > Pichiomycetes > Serinales > Debaryomycetaceae > Yamadazyma > Yamadazyma songkhlaensis. The sequence continues at coordinate 737,140 of JAJLWX010000004.1, read as the reverse complement.
TAAGATTGAGGATAATTTCTTTAAATACTCTTTACAGTCAACATTCACTTCATTGATGAGTTGATTGAAGTTTCTAGGACTTTGTAAGGATCGAGAAAGTTGTGAAGAATTCACCTGTACTTTCTTAGACATGGATGTTCGTTCAATTATCGATGATATGTTATTCTCCAAAATGTAATATCCTATCAAATGATTCTTCAAATTTGTATTGGAAATATCGAATTTTACACTATGGTTGATTTCATTATTGATGACCGTGGTCAACGTATCTACCAAAGTCTTATACTTAACATTATGAATGGGTTGAAACTCTCTAATCACCTGGATTGATAGTAATTCTTCATTGGCTTCTTGTAATAGATTATTCACTTGACGATACATTCTACACAACTTGATGATATTGTTACCTGATTTCTCCAAATCTTCAATCTGTGACATTATCATGAAGAAGAAATTAGAACCTCTGAGTAAATCTAATGTGGTATGAATCTTCTTCAATGCTTGATTCATCTTTACTGATTCTTCATATGGTTGAATGATTTCTTGATTAACTTTACTGAAGGAATTGTTAACTCTTTCCAAATTGGGAGTGATTTTGGATTTCATTAAGCTATTAGTACTTTCAATATGTTGAAAATTGGTGATTAAGTCTTCATAGTGATTTGATGATAATTTCTTCATTCGTTTTTCTACTTCATCCAAATCAAAAGTTAATTTCTTAATGGACGTCTCTATATCTAGAACTTCACATTCATGATCATTGGTCCCGAGTAAGAGATCATTGGCAAATTTGAACTCATTAAACCCTTCATCAAGAAAGCTTTCAAAGTCTTCCACTTCATTCATGGTTCGCGATTTTAGAATCTGCAACTGAACAGATAAAGGACTTGTCAGTGATACAGTGGCAGTGGTACAGTGATGGTACTAAGACTATATTAGCCTACTTACTCCGTCCTATATTTAGGTTTATCATCTTTATTTTCCTTCTTTTTATGCTTTTTACCACCTCTTTTATGGAACATCTTCTTTTTCAAATACTTCTTATGTTGTTTTTCAACTTCCTTGAACACTTTTTGTCTTTCAGCTTTACGTTCTCGACTCTTAATGATTCCTAATCGTTTATTCTTTCCCGGCCTACTTTTCTTTTTAGGTTTTTCCTGTTCTATTATCTCATTATGACGGTTTAAATCTAGTACTTTCCATGGATGACTATCTATATCTTTTTGTTTAGACATTATTATGATTTCTTCTCCTGTTATGGAAGCTTGGCCAAATTGTGATACTTCTTCTTCAGTATAACTGGCAAAATAATAACTTTCTGGTCTTTCTTGAATAATTCTTTCAACTGATTCTTCTCTTAATGACACTTTCATAACTGAAGTACGACCTCTTTCTTCTTCATCTTTCTTTTCTTCACCTCCGAATGAAAACAAAGGGAAATCAAATTCATCATCTTGATTATTTTCACTTTCTCCTTCAGATTGATGTTCTACCTCCACTATATCTAAGGACATAGGTACATAGTCATCAGGTTGAGACTCTTCGAAAAGGGTCGATCTTTCTACTCTAAAAAGGTTAGTTCTCCCGAAAAAAGACAATGATTACAGTATTGACCCCTAAATGGCCATATAACCCATAAAATCTCTCATTTGACAGCGTCAACAACCATTTGCATCACTTTCTATAATTACATACTTAGAATAAGACATAAAGTTCGCGAAGATGAGATGAGACTATTATACATAAAATTACATACTAATTCCATAATGGAGTCTTAGCTTCTTTGATAAGTTTGATAAGATGAGGTTTATTCTGTAAACTTGGTGGGGTGAAAGTATTGGTTTGGTTAACTTGGATTTCACTGAATTTGACTTTTGGTTCGAAAACATTCAAATACTTGAAATCAACAGTTATGAAAGAATTGTCTTGTTTCAAAATATCATAGATATTTCCATGGATTTCTTTCAAGTATTCTTCAAAATGTGTAAACCTAACCAACTTTATGTCCAAATATTTGAACTTTTCGTATCCTTCAACCAATAAATCTCTAGAAATAAGATTCTCATTAGTACCAATTAATGGAGCAAATAAATTCCAAAGTTTCGACTTATCTTCAACAGTAGTTGGTAAACTGTGGGTGATTTTTGATGAAATCTCTTTGATAGTTAATCCAGTAACTAACAGGATCTGTAAATCCGCTACGTAGATTTCATCATTGATCTTTAATTTGTAAATGGGAGTGAATTTTAAGATATCTTTAGCATCAGTTTTCAATCCAAATTTGAACTTCTTAAGTCCTAAAGGATAATTATCATTAATAAGTTTCCTGACCAAATTAGTTTTTGCTAGTTCAATCTTTTTAACTTCATTTTTGATCTTATTGATTTTATTCTTCTCTTCTTTGATGGCTAATTCTTTCTTTTGTTTCTCTTCTTCGATCTTTTGTAACTCTTCTTCTTTACGTTTACGTTCTTTTTCCTTTTCTGATTTTAAGAATAAATCTCTTTTAGCTTTCTTTTTAGCTTCTAATTTCTCTTGATAAATCTTTAAATCTCTTGCTGTTTTAGCTCTCAATTCTTCTTGTTCTTTGGTGATAGGTTCAGGAGTATCATTGGAAGTGTTGGATATTTGTTTAGATAAGTTAACTTGACTATTCTGTTGAGATATAGGAGGTGGTGAAGGAGACGTTGTTTTGAAAGTGACAGGTTCAACATCAGGAGTTTTTTCTCGTTTAAATAATGTAGAAGTTGTAGGTTTAATCCCTGATTCTTCTCTTGATTTGACTTTCTTGAGTTTCATTTCATCTGATGATTTGGTTTTCTTTAACTTCTTATCGTCCAATTCTGATGAAGATTTTCTTTTCAATTCCTTTCTTTCCTTCTTTTCTTCCTTTATCTTAGGTTCTTCAACGAGGTTTTCTTTGGATTTGGATAATAATGAATAGTTTGGATTCTTTTTCATGAACTTTTCAATCAATTCAATCTCTTTAGTATCAAAATTAGCGGATCTTTGACTGATTTCCAAAGCATTTAAACCATCTTGTCTTCTTCTCAAAAATGGATTTGCACCTCTTTCTAATAAGAATTCAACCACTTTGAAATGTCCTCTTCCAACAGATGCTAATAATGCTGATAAACCAACATTATTGGTTAAATTAATATCATAATCTTCCACTAATCCCAAGATAATGTCCACTAATTCAACATGTCCGTTTCTTGCAGCTAAAATCAAAATATCTGGCTTGTAATCCAATCTTCCTCCTTCAACAATATATTGAGCAGTTAAATCCTTGATACCTTCAGCTGCATACTTGAAAATCAATGAACTATGAGATTTCTTCCTCAAGATATCAAGGAAATAATTATCATTAGGATCTTCTATAATGGCATTTGGTGAAGGAGATTTTTGGTAACTTGATTTCAACTCAGTAGGATCTTGTTTGGAATGGCTATCGATTTTCTCTAAGAACTTATTGTTAGCTTCTTCTAACAATTTGATGATTTCATCATAACCTTCTTCGTCTTCGTGGAGATTATGGATCTTAGTTAAAGCAGTAAATCCATCATTATTGAATATCCTTGGATCTGCTCCATTATCCAATAAGATCTTAACAATCTCCAAATGTTTATTATCAGCAGCATCGATCAAAGGAGTTTCCAAATCCCCATCAGGTAAGGCTTGTTTGTTAACATCAGCACCTTTCTCAATCAAATACTTGACTATTTCTACGTTTCCATTCAATGCAGCTTCATGTAAACAGGTAAAACCACAAAAATCTGATTCATTAGGATTGGCACCTCTTTCTATTAAATCTTTAACTTCCTCAAAATTACCTTTCTTACAAGCTCTTTGTAATAAAGAAGAACCACTGGCATCTCTTTTTAAAACATAAGGACGTTTAGATTTTTCAGGATGTAAATCTTTCAATAATTTGGTAGAATTGGAAGTTGAAGGAGCGGATTCAGATATAACGGTTTCTGCTTCTGAATCTTCACTGAGTTCATCATAAACTGGTGATTCAGGGATGGTGAATTTAACGTTTTTAGCCTCTGGCTTTTCTTCTGGTTCGTCTGATGGTCTATCCTCTGGTTTGTCCTCTGGCCTATCCTCTTTAGGTTCTGATGAAGGGTCTGATAAAGATTCTTCCTTTTGGTCTTGAGGCTCTACTTGAGGGTCTGCTTCTTGAGGGTATTCATCTTCCTTGTGGGAATCCTCTTTGTGGGTATCCTCTTTGTGTTTAACCTCTTTATCATCTTCTTTATCTTCATCTCTATAATCCTCTTCATCATCATCAATCTTCGGCACTCGTCTATTCTCTCTTTTTTCCTTCTCTTCCTCCTTCTCCTTCTCCTTCTCCTTCTCCTTCTCTTCCTCCTTCTCCCTCTCTTCCTCCTTTCTCTCACTCTTATCCAAATGCTTAGAAGGACTAGACAGTCTTGCCTTGATATTAAGATCAAACGCAGGTTTTATCCTTCGTTCATTCACATATCCATCATGACTATGTCTTCTATCACTCAGATAACTATCATAATTACTTCGGCCATAATATGTATCATTATTATAATTATTATAACTATTCCCATGACTGTTTCCATGACTATTCCCATTATTATATCCTCCATTCACCGATCCATTACCAGATTGATTATACCTTGGATTATATCGATCGAAATACTTCTTCTTCTTCGGTCTATAGTTGGAGTCATAGTTATCATAATATTTATTATTCCTATAAGGATATGACATGGTTGAAAAGTTTTCGCACTCATCCAGCCATTTGACTATAATATACATACTATACATCTATTTATAAAAGTAGTGAGCATGAACAACGATGAACTGCTTTGATGAATTGAAAATGATGACTTTGATGGTTGTTGAAAATTTGGATTCTTTAGTTTAGAGTTCACTCCTTCTCAACAGTACCATTTTGAAGATATTCGTTAAAATCAATTAATTCGAATATAAGACTCATATTTGGACAAATTCTATTACAACTTTCAATAAAGTATTGTTTGAACTTATCATTGGTTGAAGAAGTACTACCATTTTTCAATAAATCATAAGCTTCATTGGTATTTATGTTAAATTTCTTCATAAAATATGCTACAACTACACAAGCACTTCTTGAAACTCCACAATGACAATGTATAAGGATTTTTCTCTTGGGTAAATCTTTCAAATCAGAATCATCATATTGTGCTATTAAATCAGTTAATCGAGGTAATTCTTTGGATATTGAACTGGTATGATTCCACGGTATATATAAATATTGTTTATTATTAGTTTTATCGAATTGTTCCGATAGATTTGGACATTCTTTGGCAACATTGATAACTAAATCGAATTCGTTGATCTGTTTAATTGTTGGTTCTGAATAAAGGAATATACAATCATTCAAAACATTGGCTGGTCCTTTACTATAAGCATCTAATTGACTTAATTCTTGTAACTCTTCGGGTAAGTTTAAATTCTTAAAATTATTCAAAAATGAATTATTAACAGGAGATTCTGATTCAATGTCTTTAGGAGGAGGAAATCTATAATTTCTTGATGTTTTAGGTGGCAGAAATTTAATAGGTGAACTTTCTGTTAATGAACCATTGGAATTATTATTAACTTTAGGACTAGTTTCATTGGGTATCGATATAGTTAAAGATTTTTGTCTTAAATTAGTAAAACCTTGATTCTGATTAAAATTTGGTGATGTTGACGTCGAATCTAAATTTAATGATAAATTTTTCATGTTAATATTTCTATTTGAACTTAAGGATGATGATTTTCTTGAATGCTTGGGAGAATAGTTCATTTTAGGTGATTTTTGTTCATGATGACTCAGAGGATCCAATTGTGTTGATACCCCTGAATCTTGATTCATAATGATTAATATGGTTATTTATCCAATCAAAATGATTCTTTTTTTCACCAATATTAAAATCTTTCAACTCCAAATAATCCTTTTCCTTATACCTTTACCTTCAATAATCGTTGGTTCAACTTTTATATCGATAATTTTAGGATTATTAATTTGTTTCAGTTTGAAAATTTTTTTTCGAGCGTACCTTATTAAAGAATTTGTACCTTAATGATCATCCCCATTGTTTTAAACCCATTGATCATGACGTTTTTTTAAATATAGAATTGAGGTGTTGGTTGATGTCATGGGTGTTTAAGAGGCAGAGAATGTTCTTAGGTCATTGAGTGGGCATATTAGTGTAATTCATTACCTAATAGAGTGTCTCAGAGACTTCAAACGTTAATTATGCATTGATATGGAATAAATATGTATCAAAAGGATAATCCCAGTGACTAGCACTATCTATCATGAATGAATCTTTCGATTTATCTTTATTAAGAAATTAAATGAGGTTTTTATCTATAAGGAGCATCAGCATCGATACAATATTGTAATTCTTGTTCCCATTTATCACCATTTTCTAATAATTTTTCTTTATTATATAATAATTCTTCTCTGGTTTCAGTAGTATATTCAACATTTGGAGTTTCAACAATGGCATCAACTGGACAACTTTCTTGACAGTAACCACAATAAATACATTTAGTCATATCAATATCATATTTGAAAGTTCTTCTTGAACCATCCAATCTTTCTTCAGCTTCTATAGTAATGGCTTGTGCTGGACAAATAGCTTCACATAATTTACAAGCAATACATCTTTCTTCTCCACTTGGATATCTTCTTAAAGCATGTTCACCTCTAAATCTTGGAGAAATTGGCCCTTTTTCAAATGGATAATAAATAGTATATGGAGGTCTGAAGAACATTTCCATACAGATATACATCCCTCTAGCAATTTCATTAAGGAAGAAAAATTTAGTTGCTTTACTCAAAGCACTTTCATTACTTTCTTCCCAAGTCTTTGGTTGAGGTAATCTAAAATTTTGGGGCCATACGGATTGACTGGATCCTCCAGTAGTAAAATATTCTGTGGCAACGGGTTTATATAATTTGGTAGAATTAGATAATAATCTAACTTGTCTAGTTATTAATCTTTGCATCATGTTGATGGATTTGAAAATTTTGAGATTTGAGTAACGAGAAAAAACTTATCGATAATTGGTTAAATCGGTTTGGGGATTTTGTGCGAAACTATTGGGTTTATGAGTGGGGCACGACAAAGAGAGACTACCTGAACAAAGAGACTATCTGACACTACCTGAGCTAAGAGACTACTTGAGTAAGAAGAGAGACAAGAAACGACCTTCCTATATTTCCTAGTTCTATTGACAATTCTAATTCAACATTCTTAATGCTAATTCAACACTGGCAAAAGTACCAGCAGAACACGGAGTGGCTCTCACTAAACATGGTCCAATACCTTTCCAGAATCCTCTTAACCCATAAGTACCATAAATGTATTTCACCACAGAATTAACACCATTGAATTTAGGATTCTTAAAACTATCACTTTGAATGTTGGATTTGATAACATCTAATGGATAGGCACTTAACCATAATAAATTACCTGCTGCAGCTCCACTTAAAAGTAATTCTGGGGTATTTAAACTGTCTCTACTTTCATAATTATGATAATTCACAACGCTTCTGATGATGGTTTCATAACTTAAGAACCATACTCCATAACTTTGAATTTCTCTTAATAAGGTAATATTGAACCCTCTGAAAATTCCTTTAAATCCATGGTTTTGATAAATATCTCTAATTAATTCCTTCATGTGAATTTTTGTGGATGATGATTGTGATAAAATTCTTAATTGTTCAACTGGTGATGCAACTGGAGTGTTAACAATCCCTGCCATAGCTCCACTCAAATAAATCTCCTTCGAGGTCAAAGCTTTACCTGATTTCCTTTCAAAATATCGTTTTGTTTCATGGAATCCATAGAATTGTAATGAAACACATGCTCCAACTCCAAATAATGGAGGTAAAGTTCCTTTATAAAAAGATAGAATCCCTTCATTCTTTACTACATTTTGAAAAACTTGTGTAATGGTGGAATTTGATGTTTGTAAACGAATTTTGATTAAATCGAACGGTTGTCCAATTAGAACTTGTGTTGCTCCACCTACAAATCCTGCTGTAATATCTTTTATCTTCCTTTCAATTGAATTGTCTGTCATTGCAAAGATGATTTGATTGATAAGATAATATTTTCGCTCATTGACAATTTTGCAACTTCTCACGTGATCTTGCTTTAATGTAGGATTCTGTTTCCCGTCTCCCCTCAAGGTAGATCTCCAATTTAGCCTTTAGAACACGTAAAGAGCTTCAAAGGATAAGTATCTATCAGATTAACATGGAGTCCAAGGATCAATACCTACTTTAACGAATTTGACTTGGTAACCATAGATCTTAGTACACCAAAAATCTTCACCAAAATGTTTCGCTTGATACTTGTTAACCCAATTGATGATGTCTAAAAGTTCAATTTCATTGGTAGGTACCAACATTAAGTAATCTGCACCTTCGGTTTTAACTAAGTAAATCCTATAAATATCGTGGCCTAAAAACATCCTTTTAAGCAATTCAACTCTACTAAGAAATCCAATTTTCAAATTTGTATAATAACTCTCTAAAGATTCTGGTAAGTAATGGATATACTGATTTTCAAATGATGGAGATAATTGAGATTCTAAGGGTTTCAAGATGTACTGAAATTTAGCTTCATTCCTAAGAAAATTCGATGATTTTTCTACAAAATTGATATTGGAGGTTGGTGATATGTTATCAAGAAGTAAGGATATTCTCATATCCCTTGAGGAAGGTTCAGCACATAAAACTAATTGTAAGAATATGAAAAAAATGGTGATGTTCATCTTGGATCTTGGGGTTGAATTCGCGAGGTACAGAAATCTTTTAAGCCATGGAATTTTTCAGAGAAGGCGATAAGTTACTACAGCCATTTGGAGTGGAAAGTATATTTACACACTATGCTACAATTATTGATTGAGTAAACCACCAATGGATATCTTGTTCTTGAAACTATTGGTGAAATCCACGGCTATTATGTTATCTTTTTTGTCTTTAGATACCAGGGATTCATCCTTATTTACATTTGATTTTTGTGGTGGAGTTGTGGTAGGTTGAGATAAAGGCTGTGGTGAAGGTGATGTTAAAGTTTGAATACCGGGCAATTTAATTCTTTCTGGTTGATTAAATTGAGGACTATTCCCATTACTCATTGGTTGGTATGGTGATAACATTCTTTGAGGTGATGTACCAGGGATTGGTAATGGTCCAGGTAATGGTCCAGGTCCATTAGGTAATCTACCGTTGGAATTATATGGAGGAAAATGATGAGGTGTTAAACCATAATAATAACCTTGAGGTGGTTGATAATATTGAGGGTATTGATTTGGCATTTGAGGTTGTTGATTCTGTATTGGTCCTGTGGATTGTCCCTGTATTTGACCCAGTATTTGACTTTGTGGCTGTATTTGATTGACTCTTGATTCTTGAGGTTGAGAATTAGGAGAACTGATTTGAAAAGTTGGAGTTGATTGAGGACTTTTAGAGTTAGAAACTTGAAATGATGCTTTCTTGTCTTCAATGTTTCTCTTCCTCCTTTTAATGGTACTTTTCTTTAATTTAATTGGTCTATGTTCTCCATGTAATTTATAATATAATCCACAAGCATTACAGATGGTATTTCCTGAATCGTCTCTTCTCCACAAAGGAGTAATGGTGGTATTACAATTGAAACAAGCTATGGTTAAATCTCCATCAACTTTACTTTCTTGAGGTTTTTCTTCTTCTTCATCGTCCTTTTCACGTTTTTTGGTGGATAATCTATTGTTAAATGCTGGGCATCCTTTACAAGCAGCTGAACCTCCTGTACCATTACATCTTCCATCACCACTACAACTTCCTAACTTTTCCAGGTTAGTAATTAAAGTAGGCACTTTCTTTAAATTCACAGGTCTATGAACATTATTTGAACGAAGATATAATCCACAAGCATTACAAATCAATGTCCCATTTGGTGCCCTCCTCCAAAGAGGTGTCTTATTTGTACCACAGTTTGAACAAAATTGACCGTCGGGTACTTCATCAACAGGTTCGGCAATTTGGGATTTATCTTTACTTTGGTCTGTATTAGGTCTTTCTGATTTAACTTCAAATTCCATAGTCTCTTCTTTGACTTCTTGTTTATTTATGATTTCTTTGGATTCTCCAACACTTGCTGAATTATTTTCAAGTTTTATTTGAGTTTCTTCTTTCTTATGATGTGTTATTCCATTATTAATAATGGTTTGACTTTCCTTGCCCTTGCCGTTATTAACAGGTGTATTTGATGATTTAACTTCCTCTCCTTGTGACCTATCTATATCCCCCTTTATACCTGAATCGTTCCTATCAGGTTCTTCATTAATTGTACTCATAATTATCTTATAAACAGTGTAATTTTTCACACAAAAAATTCTCACCTCAGTATGACATTTTTCGTGCGAACACCGTAAACTGAGTAAAAAGTCATCAATTACGATCGGGAATTTTTATCTATTTCATCTAATTGGTGCGGAATTGACTAGAGTTTTCGGCAATAGCCAATTAGATCAATTTCATTTGTCATCCTTCATATGGGCAAAAAGGGCCGTAACAAGAGATTTTCAAGAAATTTTATTCAAGTAATGTATATAGTTTGATAGGCTAAAAAGCAATGTATGTAGTGATGTAAGAACCATTGCCTTTAATGACAACTGGGGGTAAATATGGGAAAAAGTTCAATTGGAAATGTGTCAAATGAGGCAATTTTTGATCTCATCAGATAAAATTTTTACATCTATAGCCAATGAGAGATGCGTTAATTACTAACTGAAATTTCATTTGGTGGTGAGAAATGCCGACATGGTCTTCGGATATTAGGGATATTGTTGAACTGGCGAGATCTGAATGATAACTTTAAATTTGAATACGGTATTTATAACCAATTCTGGGCTATACGGTCACGTGATTATTTATTAGCTAATAATTTGGTAGAATTCCGAGGATATGAGTGGTGGATCTCTGACGGTTAGGGGTAAAAAGGTCAAGAGTTTTTCAATGTGAATCACGAATAGGTAAACGTACATAGTAAACGCACGTTCAGCAACATAAACGCACATAAAGCGCATTAACCAGGAAATACTCTGGACTGACACTAAATACTAAGCATTGAACAGAACGGACTCTATTGGAACATCGGTAATCCCTCAATCACACAACAAACAAACTCAATTTCTTTATTTAATTATCTCTCCATCATCTCTCAGAGGCTATAAATATCTAAAAATCGCGAATTTTGCAACTCAGGGTTTATTGTTGGCCATCACGAAGACGTTCGATAATGTTCTTTCGTCGATACCAGAGACTTGAATTACCCTAGTTCCAATCAACTTTTTTCACTAGAGACCCACGGTCATGGGAAAAATACTATAACCTCATTGTTTTATTGTGTTGGGAAATATTTCATGTCGTGCACTCACCACAACTCCAAAGAATTTCAAGTTAAATCCATAAACATAGACCAACTCTCCACCTAAATCAACCATCCTTATCATACATCATCAATAACACTCTGGCAAGATCTACAACTGATAAGGTTGTTATTAACACCTGTTACCACCAAGAGAGATTTCCCATAGTAAAATAAACAAACGCGACTCAACATCATTTGTTTACATTCTCAAAAGTTAAAATACTACTATCGCTACAAAATTTACGTTCTTAACTAAATTTTTTTATACTACACCATAGCATCATGAATAACCAGCGCCCGCAAATGGCGGGTGCCACATCAAAATATACCCCCATAAAAGAAAACTATTATAATAATGAATTCTCCAAGTCATTTAATTCATTGATTTTAGAGGATGAAAATATCAAAGTAAAGAAGAAGTCACCCAAAGAAAGTCTGATTAAAAGGTCATCAAAGTTCCTCAACTTATCAATAGATTTGAAGAAAGATATAGATCCTTTGGATTTGAACGAGATAGGTATTGAATCTCCTTATAAGTCACCTTATAAGAAATCTCCATATAAATCTCCATACAAGATTTCTCCTTATAAAGATTTAAAGAAATCACCCAAACCAACACCTAAGAAATTAAACACATCAACACCTATCAAAAATTTCAAGAGACCACATCAATTGATATCTAAATCACCATCACCCCACGTTCTATCAAAGAAAAGATCATCAAACTTGAATACTAAAGTATCTTCACCAAAAGTTGAATATGATGACCGTTTTAAATTGAGGAAAATGGACAGTTCACCAATAAAATTCGATTATTATAACTTTGAAGATCTAATTATTGATGATAATGATTCACCATCTAAGAATAGAAAGAATAGTAATCCTAATAATTTCGATGAAAGACCAAATAATAGTAGAGCTAATTCATATAGTTCATATTCTAAGATCCTACAACCTAAAGATTCAAAAGTTTTACAACCCAAAGATTTGAATGAAGAAAAATCATTCAATTTCGTTAAACCATATCAAATTGCATTCAAATCTACTGGACTTATAAAGAAGAATTCAAGTAATTTAGTCCAATCCAAATTACCACCTGAAACACCAATTAAGAAACATCCAATAATGTTATTTGATAAATTAAAACCCAATAGAGCTACTAAGTTATCCAATAGTCCAATTAAATCAGAAACTCCTGAAAAGGATACTCATCATTTTAGTAAATTCTATAATAACAACAATAACAGTGAAATATCAATTGAAGTTGGTAGAAATCAAAGTTACGAAAATGATAGTACTATATCATTATTTAAAATAGATGATAAAACTGATAGTCAACATCTGATACGACAAGGTGATGAAGATGTAGAAATTGATGAATTCAATTATATGATTGATTCAACCCCCACAAAGAATAAAAGACTTCCATCAACACCAATAATTAAAAAGATCCAAAAAGTTATGGTTAATGGAGAAATTATGGAAAGTCAATTAAAAGGAGAAATAGTAGATAATCATTTAAATGAAAAGTTCGGTACCAATAACATTAAGTATTTATCAAAAGGAGAATTTTCAGTAGCTTTTGAATGTAATTTTGATAATCAAAAATTTGCTATCAAGAGATCTAAAAGACCAGTTATTGGGAAATTAGAAACTAAGAACATTAAGAGAGAAATTGAAGCTTTAAGAGTTCTAACCAGTGTTAAAGATAACGAATCATTAAATTTAAAAGAACAAAATGAAGGTAAAGAGTATCTTGTTTATTTCATTGAAGCCTGGGAATTCAATAATTATTATTATATTATGACAGAATTATGTGAAGGCGGTACCTTATTCAACTTCTTACAAGATAATAAGAATTATAAAATCGATGAATTTAGAATCTGGAAGATTTTGATTGAGATTCTTAATGGTTTAAAGTTCATTCATTCAAAGAACTATTTACATTTAGATTTAAAACCTGCTAATATCTTTATAACTTTTGAAGGAAGTTTAAAGATTGGAGATTTTGGATTATCAACCAAATTACCCATTTTAGAGAAAGATTTTGATCTTGAAGGTGATAGAAATTATATCGCTCCTGAATTGATTAATGATAAAATTTATACCCCATTTGCTGATATCTTTTCAGTTGGTTTAATAATATTAGAAATTGCTACTAATATAGTATTACCTGATAATGGTACACCATGGAGGAAACTTCGTAGTGGAGATTTAAGTGATGCCGGGAAATTATCCTCAGATAATATTTCTGATTTCTTACATAATAGAAATTTCAGCTCACTTACATCATATAATTCAATTACTTCCAGTGATTCTCAAACTTTAACATCATCACAATTCCCTCATTTAATGCCACCAAATATTGAGATTCAAACTATTGATAATAATCTTGATCCTCAAAATATTGAAAATATTAAGAATTTAATACCATCAACTGCCCCTAAATTTTTATTATCTAACACTAACAATTTAGATAAATTAGTTAATAAAATGTTACAACCTAATCCATTTGATAGGTTAACAGCTAGTAAAATTTTAGAAATGGATGAATGTGTTATGGTAGAAAATGTTAGAAAAGAAGGGGCAACTATTTATGAAGGAGAATTCGGACCAATTGATGATTAGTTTATGATTTATGATAGAAATATAAAATAAATTTTACTCGAGATGAATATATTAAACATGCATAATTTATTGAATTTGTGAATAACCAGAGAAAGGATTAGCATTTTTAGATTTCAAATATTCATCAGATTTTTCTTGCCATGATCTGTTCAAAGTTTCAGGACCTGGTTGACCTAAAGATCTAATACCAGCGAATAAAGTAACACCAGCAGCTAAACCAGCAATAACTCCCCAAAAGACTTGTTTCTTTTGAGCTTCAGTTTTTAATGGTTTTCTTGGTCCCCATTCACCAAATGAGATATAATAAGCAGCTTTCTTTTCTTCAGTAGTTAATTCTTTCCATGGTAATTCCATTCTGGTTTTTAATTCATCTATTAAAGCAGTTTGATCTTCTTTTGGTAAAGTTTCCCATCTTTTTTCTAATTGTCCAACATAAGCATTTGATAATGGTCTTGGAACTGTTTTAGCTACAGTTGATTGATAACGAATTGATGATCTAATAACTGATTTAAACATCTAGAGTTGTTAGTACCTTTCTATAATGAATCTTTGAATAAATAATAGGTCTCCTAGGATGTTATTTTCCACTGTCTCAACTTTTTTTGGAATCAGCTGAGAAAAAATTTCGCTCTCATTGGTGAGACTAAGTGGGATGATTTTGCCCCAAGTTTACACTCCACAGATTATTCCGTAGATACTTGGAGATGTAAGTTTAAATGGAGGATTTTAATTGGATGGTGGGAAGATTATTTGGTTGTGATGGGAGGGGTGATGGATGAATAATGTGTACATTGTAGGACAATGTAAGTACCATGAATGTCATTGTATCTCTTTAACTCTCTTGGAATCTATTTGAACTTCATTGGATCACTTCACATCGTGTGCCCCTATTCTGCTTTCCTCCATCTTCAACTGTGGTGTCTTCTCTCTCATCTCAATGTTTGTTTAGTCATATCTTGAATCCTCAAAAATCAATTAAAAATCTCCTGGAAACTTCCTCATCTCATCTAAATACCTCAAATATCTACCACCTTCATTCATTTACATCTCAAATTGCCTATATTTTCATTAATTAACGATTAATACATACTTTTAATTAAACAAATATTTTTGAAAATCGTCCTTTTAAAAAATGTGCGATTTTTCATTGGTGAGAGTGCCGGTAGATTTTCGACCAAACATCCGTACACCCATAGTGAGAATATATATTAAGTAAGAGAAATAATGGATCTTTTCAATTGACTTGAAACGGAATGACTTTCGATGTTTAATGTGGAATGGGTCTTTAAGTAGTTGATGAATTCTATTACTGATCCTCCAACTCCAAAATAATAATCTTTAGCTGCTACAATACTTTTAGTTTGATCGTTTGATGATAAAGTGATTAACATATCAGCTAAAATTGGCATGGAATCGAGGGAATAGATAGTTTCTGAAGTTAAAATCAAATTGAAATTGGTTGTTAATAATGATAAAAATTCTTTACCCCAAGAACCACTAATAAATGATAAGCTTATGTTATGTTCCTTTAAACAAGTCAAAAATTCGTCTATCAATTCTTCTGATAATGTAATGATTTCTTCATCATATTTGGTAGTGTACCAGTTGATTATCAAATTTGGAACAGTAACTAATCGTAAGACATCATAATTAAAATCAGATAAAACCAAATTAAGGCTTTGTTTATTGTTGAGTGAAAGCTTTTGTCTGAAAATATAACAACTTGGTAATGAAGTTCCTGAACCAATTTCCAAAATATGTTGGTTCTTTTCAAAAAATTCATCATCTACATTTAAATGATCTATCAAATCATAGGAACATTCCCAACTCTTGAACCCTCCTTCATAAGAATTCTTATTCAAATCACTTTCATTGGTTATAAGGATATTACTTAATTCATCATTATCTTCAGTCATAACTTGATGTTTAATATCAAATAATTCTCTTCTATATACATTATTTTGACAATTATAAGATAACTTCACATTCTTCAACGACACCAATAAGTCATCTAAGGATATTAATTTTGGTGGATTTACCGTTGTTTGTTCACCTTTAAGCTCAGAAGTAGTTGAAGATATCACTACTTCATCATTATCCAACAGATCTTCATTAAAACCAAATGAGAACATGAGATGAGGTTTTCGCAGTGAGGATTAAACTTTCTGTTATCAGGTCACCAGTAAGATCCTTCTAGTGCATAATCACCAGTTAACCTTAACTTTGTCTTATGAGTATACAGAGAAACCATTTGATAAGAAAATCATGGTTACCCGGGGGAACTTTATTTTCGGAGTGGAAAAAGTTGTTCCGTAGGTCCATTATCCATTTATCCATTATTTGTTATCTTTGAAGATCTATATTTTACAGATGTATCATGCATAATAACCCACGTTACCATCTATGGCATCTTCGGTACTCTCTTACACCCTTAGCGCACGCCCCCACTCAACAACCGTTTGTAGTGTCGGTAAATCCCTGCTCAACGCTTATTTTTAAGAGGGGTTAAAAACTCCGAAAACCATCTCAATCCCTCAGCAATTTTTGCGAACTTGTTACCTAACTAAGTCATTTTTATCGAAAATAAGTGGTAAATTAACTAGGAATTCATAGATTTCAATCATTGAAATGTCGTCAGTATCACTGGATTCTCCAAGTGATTCTCCTAACATTAAAAGTTTCGATAATAAGAAAGTATCTTTCAATCATTTAGTAAGCTTACCAACATCTAATGAATCGAGTGATATTGAAGATGATTATGATCAGAACAATAACAATTCCATTTCTGATTTGAATCGAACGATCTCCAATACCAGTGAAACCAATTCGTTTAGTCTTGGAAAAAATGGAATGGAGAACTCCGTGAGGAGGAAGAATTCTGCAAATTCTTTGAAGAAATATGGGTTAAGGAAATTACCTAGTTATCCTATGTCACGATCAAAATCTATAGATAGTACCACGAGTAATGATTCCAATAGTAATTTACCGGAGTTTAACAAAAGACCTTTAACTGATACTCCTGTGGTATCATCATTTGCCAGTCCTGATTATAATAGTGAAGATTTGGAGAAAGAAGACGAGAAGAAGATATCTAGAATGAAGAATATTAGTCATTTGAATCTTGCAGAGTTACCTAATACGAGATCAATTTCCCCTCAAGAATTGGATCCTAAAGAACCTGACCCCAAAGAAGTTACCAAAGAAGCTGATCCTAAACAGCCAAAACAAGATGACTCTGTCCCTACTATCAAAGCCCCCTCATCAGTCCCTCCAGAATCATCACAACTGAAAAAGTCCGAAGAAACAGAACCTTTAAGAAAAACAGTTTCAGAAATTAATCAAGCTGAATTTAATGAAGAATTTCAAATCCCTTTGCATTTACAAGAGAAGTTCCGTAAGTCAGCATCACTAGAAAAACTTAAAACGTTATTGGCTTCCAAACCAACGCATAAAAAAGCATACACCTTGAATATTCCTGGTCAAACATCTTCAAAAATATCACCTGATGGTAGAATTGCCAATGTAGATGTAGGATCAAAATTAGTCATTGTAATGGTAGGTTTACCTGCCAGAGGTAAATCTTATATCACCAATAAACTTACCAGATATTTAAATTGGTTACAACATGATTGTAGAGTTTTCAATGTTGGAAATACTAGAAGATTAGATAAGGAGAATAACAATGGACCTGAAGATCGTCCTTTACCTGATAGTAACACTCCTAATAATGAAACCAATTCCCCAAATACTCCACATTCCCCCAATGTCACTCATTCACCTAATACTCCCCATTCACCTAACCACAACGCAGATTTCTTCAGTCCAGATAATTTGACTTACACGGCATTACGAGAAAAATGGGCCATGGATACTTTAGATCAATTATTGGATTACGTTTTAGATGGTAATGGATCTGTTGGGATCTTTGATGCCACTAATTCCACTAAATCTCGAAGATCAAGGGTGTTAAAAAGAATTCAACAACGTTCCAATGGTGAATTAAAAGTGTTATTCTTAGAAAGTGTTTGTACTGATCCTATGATTATTGAAAGTAATATCCGATTGAAATTATCAGGTCCTGATTATAGGGAAATGGATCCTGATTTGGCCTTAAAGGATTTCGTAGGTAGATTACATAATTATGAGAAAGCTTATGAAACCATTGATGAACAAGAAGAGAAATTACCCGGATTTCAATACGTTAAAATGATTGATGTGGGTAAAAAAGTGGTTAGTTATAACGTTCAAGGATTCTTAGCCAGTCAAACGATCTATTTCTTACTCAACTTCAATTTATGTGAGAGACAAATTTGGATCACTAGACATGGTGAAAGTACAGATAATTTAAGTGGTAGAATAGGTGGAGATGCACCATTAACCAAGAGAGGTAAGAAATTTGCTAAAACATTAGCTAAATTCATGAATTTCCAACGTCAAGAGTTCAGAAAGAAACAATTGAATGAATTCTCCAATAGATTAGAGTTGAAATATTTGAAAAAACTGCAACAGAAATCACCTGATGAAAGTCTTGATCAAGTAATTGATGAAGATGATCCAGATAATCAAATTCCTACTGAACCTAACTTCTATGTTTGGACATCAATGTTAATGAGAGCCATTGAAACAGGGAAATATTTTGATGATTCTATTTATTCCGTTAAACAAATGAGAATGTTGAATGAATTAGGAGGTGGGAAATTTGAAGGATTGACTTATGAACAAATCCTGACAAAGTACCCTAAAGAATATGAAGCTAGAATTCAAAATAAGTTAACTTATAGATATCCAGGAGTTGGAGGAGAAAGTTATTTAGATGTTTTAACACGTTTAAGACCACTTATCACCGAGATCGAAAGAACTACTGATCATTTATTAATTGTATCACATAGAGTAGTATTAAGAATCTTATTAGCATACTTCCTTAATCTTGATAGATCAGCTATTGGTGAATTAGATGTTCCTTTACATACATTGTATTGTTTAGAATCTCATCCTTATGGAACAGATTATAGAATGTATGAATATGATGAAGCCCTTGATTGGTTTGTTAAAGTTGAACCTGAACATCAAAAAAATGTTAAAGAAGTTGGAGTAGTTTTTAAAGAACGGAAATATTCCGTTGTACCCACTGCCCCTCCAAGTCATAATTCCGCACCACCCAACAGATTATCAGTGAGACAAAGTTTGAGGAGAAGTTTAAGTCAAGGATTCTCCCGAACTGAAGAAGAAGATGAAAGTTTAAGTCAGAAGAAATTAAATGATTTAAACAAATTAAGGAAACCTTAGTTTTCTTTGTAATGATTGAAATGTATAATTTTTATTTTTTTTAGTAGCCCCAACCCCGCGACTAAAGGGCATCACATTTTAGCGACAATACTTTTCGATGAGGTGTATGAAGCCACCACTATCTTTTAAAACTCTTAAATAATAAACTTCTTGGAATAGCAACTTATACTTCCGCAACTAAGACACTCGCAAGTGAGACACTCGCAGACACTAACTGTCGCAAACCATATAATACCTCCGCAGTGAGACATCGTCATTTACTCCCACTATCGCCCTAGAATTTGATCGCGTCACTCTCGTCAAAATATCCCGTACGAGTCTCAATTTTTTCATCCACATAAACAACCACCTTTAGTTGATTTATCCCTTTGGATTTGTTTGAAGATTTATGAAATATCAGTAGTTTGAGCAACATTAGATTATTCACTTTGAAAATAAGAAGTTTTGATAAGTTTCTCACTGATAACATAGATAATGGAAGACAAAAGGATAGACCCCGAAGAGGAGATAAAGACTCCTTCAAAACCTCCTAGAATAGATAAAATCCCTTCACCTGAAGGTTCTAATGGACCCAATAATACTGTCAACAGTATTAATAGTATCAATAGTATTAATTCCATTAATGGCAATCTACCTAAAGTATCAAGTGGTTCTAAATTAGATAAGAATATACTATCGAATTTAAACAAATCTTTGAAAGCCAAGCAGAAGATCATATCATCCAAAGAACCTTTACCTAAGAATTCCACCATAATTTCCGAAATAATCAATCGATCTCCAACTTCAACTACTTTCACTATTCAACCACCTACATCAACTACTACACCTCATAATGAACTAGAGAATATTCCTAACTTACAATTATCAGAAGAGAAGAAGAAACCGAAGAAAGTTTCCAAACAAAATAGTACAAGAACTGATTTCTTTGCTGCTAAGTTAGCAAGTGCAGTTGATGATGTAGATAGTTCAGATAGTGATGAAACATTTGTCTATGAAAATAATATTAATGACTTTGAAGAAAGTGAAGAACCTAATGACCAACAATTTAATGAACCAGACCAAGAATTAAGTAAAGTTTCAACTATTGAAGATAATGATAAGGATCAAAATGATAATAATGTTAACGATAATGATACTGAAGAACCAGAAGATAACGATGAAGCCAATACCACCATAACCGGAGATATAGCACCAACAGAAGGAGAGAAACTTGAAAAACCCGAGAAATTAGACAAAATAGAGAAAATCAATACTCCTCCTAAACTCAATCTTGATTTAAAACCTGATAAACTCAATTTAAAGAATCCTTTCCCTATAAATTCATCCAAACCAATGAATAATACCACTGTTAACAATAGTAATCAATTCTTAGATGGGCTAATCAATAAGAATTTAAGACCCAATAATCAACGGACTTTATCAACTCATTCATTTGAAGGAAATACTCATCAATCACCAAATTCTCCAACTCAACTTCAAAACCCGGTGATAGCTTCTCATTCTCATTCTTCAAGTTCTAATCTTTTGAAAGAAAAACCGTCAACCAGTCCATATTCATTACATTATTCTTCTCATAATAGTTCATTCAAACCTTCAAATATCAGTGATTCAGAGTATAATTCCACTGATGATGATTATAGAAAAGATGATCTCACCACTGATGATAATTTGGATAAAAGTGATGAAGAAATTGATGGTTCAGATGGCGAAGTTGTTGATGTAGATGATGTACTGTCCCACGATTCTTATAATTCGACTAAACATACATCTAATTCTACCATGCCTCAAAGAAAGGTCAAAAATCCTTTATTATCCGATAAAAACATCGATTCCACCAATTCAATCACTTCTAAGTCAACCAAGAAGAAATCAGTAACTTCATCTTCAAAGTTGAGATCCACCACTTCAAAGTTATTCGATAAGAAAGGGTCTCAACCCAGAAGATATAGTATCATTCCTGATGATGTAGATATTGAAGATTTTGATGATGAATTGATTTATTATGATAATAACATAAGATTTCCTTACAATTCCAATGGACCTTCCCAACCACCACAAAATCAACAAAATAGTTTCAATTACAATGAAAATTCTCCCCTTATGAACCAACCACGAATCCACCATTATAGATCATTGAATTTGAATCCTCAAAAACGTTTGAATAAGAATAAAAGGTATTTATCTACTGGTGGACAAACTGCCAATTCTCCTGGTAATAATATGAATTCTGATATCTTCCCATTCCCATACCCTGAACAATCCAATCAAAGTCAATATTATTATGGATTTGATGAATATGACGAAGAGACAGGTTCTATCAATGAACATCAATTCGATAAGTTATCCAGAAAGGGATCCACCAGATTCAATGGTACACCAAATAACCTCAGTAACCAGAATAATTTCTTCTTACCACGAAAAAGATCATTTGTCATCGATTCTAACTTCAAACAGTATAATTACAACTACATCAAGAGAACTATCTATACTTTGATTAGTATATTTGGGATCTTAACCATTGGTTTCATTATGGGATTCGTTATAGCTACCACCAAAGATTTAACTAATGTTTACATCGCTGGTATTCAGAATGCCATCGTTAGTCAAGATGAATTGATCTTTAACACTGCAATCCATGGTTTAAATCCTGGTTGGTTTACTATCGGTATTGAAGAAGTTGAATTGGATATTTTTGCCAAATCGGGTTACTTACCTGATACAGATAGAGGTGATTATACTTATGAAGAAAATTCCGTTGAAACTGTCCTACTTGGTTCTATTTATCGTTTAGAATCCCCCGTTTATTTCCAAGGTGGATTCTTTAATAAGGGACCTACTGTTCAGATGGCAGAAATTAAGTTGGTATCTCCAGGGAAGAATTTGACAAGTGTTGATAATACTACTAAACCTGACAATTCGGAAAAATGGCAAACCATCCTGAAAAATCCTTTTGATTTGATTGTAAGAGGGATCTTGAAGTATAATCTACCCTTAACTAAGAATACAAAGAGTGTGGTGGTAACCAAGACCGTTTATATAGATCCTACTACCGTTTACTCAGATCCTGTCTTCGGTCATATAGTACCTGATACCGTTTATATAGATCCTAATACCCTAGTGTAAATATATTTAATGTTTAATGTCTTAGATAATTGAATAAATCATCTGAACCATAATGAACTCGAGGAACGAGCCTAACTTTAGTTGTCCGGGGTTCGAAGGACGTTCCCGATGGATTAGTATTCATTTCAAAAGGATCTAGGCCCATAGAATATCTTGAATCTTTGGGTTTTTTGAATTTGAATAAAATAATCATCTTACAGACAATTATGTACATCTCTTTGAAGGCTAGTATACTACCAGAACACATCCTTACACCTTTGCCAAAGGAGAATTGGTTGATAACATCCTTAGATTTTAATTGTCCATGGTTCAACCATCGATCTGGATTGAATGAGAATGGCTGCAAAAATCTATCCTCATCATGGTTGGCTGCGAATGCATTCATGAATAATGTGGTACCTTCAGGGATGGTAACTCCTTGATAATCCAAGGGTTTGGTGATGACTTGAGGAAGACTCAATGGTAAAACAGTGAAATATCTAAGGGTTTCTTTAATAAGTGCTACAATAAATGGAGATTTCACCTTATGTGATAGTTCCTTCCAAATTTCAATAAGATTAGAAGTATCATAAGCTTCTAGAAGTTCATCAAATGCCCTAGCTTGATATTCGGGATGTAAGGTTAACTGTCCAAATAGATGGTTAAGATTCAAAGGGGTATTATCTAATCCAGCACTTATCATAGTTAAGCAAATACTTTGAAACTCTGTTGAATCTAGGTTCTTATAATTTTCAGTCAAATATTTGGTTATAAGGTTATTGCTGAAAACTCCTGGTCCTTTAAGGGTTTGATGTTTCTGAAGAAGAATCTCCATGTACTGGTCTCTATGTTTTCTGACCATTGTTGATTGTTGGTGAGTTTTGAAGAACCTAAGAAAGGGGAAATAATCAGTGATATTCAGAATGGGAGATCGAAGTTGAATAATTTTACTTTCTGTTTCAATAATAGTGGCACACAATTCCTTGTCAGTGTTATAGCAATCTAACTTTATACCATAAGTTAAAAGGATAGACGTTCTCAATGTGAAATACTGCAAATACCGATATAAATCAATATCATCAAAATTCCGAACGTTTCGGATATAAGGATTACTACTGGGTTGATAGTTTAGTTGATAATTGTTCAAAATGTTCTTCATAGTAAAATTGATCTCACCATCAATGATACCAACACTCGAATTGATATTCTTTTCATTTAGAAACTGGGACATGAATTGTTTTCTCATTTTATAACTAGGACCAAAAGGAGTTGTTCCAATAGTAAACCCTTTGGTTGAAGATACAATGTTGTGGAAAGTAAACTGAATAGGTCGAGAATTAACTACACTTTTACCCCAAATCTCATTAACATCATTGAACTTGTTCACCACAAGTATTCTCTTATTACCCAATCTGATCAGAAAGATAGATTTGTCATACTTTTTCAGCCAGTTCATACAAGTTTTAGCAGGATTATTGAGTAGCTGGAAGTAATTACCCACCACTGGATAGCCAGGTATATCGAATACTCCAGGGATTTTCTTGGGAGGATACACATAATCGTAAACAATATACGTCAATCCCCATACCACCACTATTGAAGATATCAACAACATCGGATCACCACATATTCCATAAAATACTTGCAATAACATGTTTGTGGTATCTAGTGACTTTTTCTTTGCAACCATTTTTTGCAGCCAAAACAATGCGAGTATAAACGAAAAACATATATTTTAAACTATAGCATCTATACAACTCTACGATTGACAGCTGTAGTTACCAGCTATCAAGTTCCCAACAACGTTAACGCCATGATCACATTCAATACCACTGGAAGTGACATCATCAATAGAAAATTTCACTTGAATACCTTGATCATCTTCACTTGCAACTCCATTAGTCATGAATCTAGCAATTAGTTTTTCATCGCTATTGGTATCAGACAAAGAAACTGGGTTATTATATCTCCAAGTAATTCTACTCTTTTCTTTATTGAAACTACCAGTTGGTCTTGAAGAAGCAGATGTGGTTTCAGTACTCATATTTAAAGCCACTGATACTACAAGGTTATTCAATACCAAAGAACCACCGAAATTTGGATTTAATTTCAAATTTACCATCAAACTTGCTTGATGAGGTTCAAATTTCCAAATGGAATGGATCAAAATTGGGATTTGATTTAATTTCAAATTTTGATTCATATATTTAACTCCACCTAAAGTCTTATTATTGATTGGATTGGTCAACACTTTCAAGTTATTATCTTGAAGTTTGGTAAGGAAGATTGGATTTAAAATGGTTTTGGTGGATGGTGGAACAGTTACAACTAATTCTTCAACATCTGCATCTTCATCATTATAATGGAATGCAAGTTCACCAATGATACTGGCTTTGGCCAAATTATCTTGTTTGAAATTAACATTGATAATTTGAGAGTTAGAAACATTCAAGCCAGGTTTCAACTTATTCAATAATTCTGAGTGGTTAAATATATCAGTTTTGTTGATTAAAGAAGTACCGGTAGTTTGAGTGATTAAAGCTGGTGGAACAAATTGTTGAGGTACAACAGAATCACGAGCTGAAGGTAATGAATGGAACATTTGAGATTTAACTTCAGAACGATCTGGATGAGCTCTTCTTGCTGGAGGAGGAGCAGGAGCATTTTTTTCAGGACTTTGAAGACTCTTTGATTGTTCACCATTAGTAATTGGAGATTCAGGAGATTGAGGAGTTGGTTCTGATGGAATAGTTGAAGTAGCAGTTGTTGAAGGACCAGTTGTTGAAGGAGCCACTGAAGTTTCAGGGAAATGTGATTCAACAGGAGTATCAATATTTGGTTCAGGTAATTCTTGATATTTGTTTATCTTAGGAGATGTAACAAATCTATTTGTATCGTCACCACTTTCAAAACTATAAGTTTCTTTAGCAGCACCACTAGCGTGTCTTGAATTAGGACCAGAAGAAGGAGCTGAATGAGAAGCAATTGATGGAGGTTCTTGTAATTCTAAAGGTTCAGCAAGAGTTTCTTTATGATCATCAATATTCAAGTTTTCAATGTTTGGAGTTCCTGGTAGTATTGGTAAATCTCTATTTGGATTAGATACTCTTCTTTCATAACCATTTTCTCTTACAACTGGTGGTTGAACCGGTGAAGGTTGAGGAGATTCTTCTCTTAAGTTAGTCAAGTTAGTAGTGGTAGTTTGGTTAGAATAAATGGATTCTAAGTCTCCATTTTTGGTCTTCTTCTTTCTACCGAAAATTGAACCAACTCTTGATCTCAATTTCTTACGATCTTCTTTATCTTTAGATTCCTTTTGGTTAGTGAACAATTTTGATTGTCTTTTGGCTTTCTTATCTTTAAAATCTTTATCTGAATGTGATGGTACAGTTGAATGAGAGGTTTTTGGTGGTAATTTTGGTAAAGGTGGAGGATTTGAGGACATCAACAAATTCAAATAATCAACCATTTCTTTATCGATATCGAAACCATTCAAGGAATATTTGACTGCTTCTTCATTACCTCTGACACCCTTGTTATGTTGATTAGCATTAAAATTGAATAATCCAACAATTGACTTAATAAGTAATTGTCTTTCGAATTTTTTAATGTTACTGAAATTATTCATTATTCCAAAAGATTTTGATCCCCATTGATATTCATCGATCGGATTAGCTTGAGCCAATTCCTTCAATTCTTGATTGTTGATTAAAATTTCACTAAACTTGATATCATTGTTAACTAAGTTCATTAATGGTGATAAGATTTCTAATTTTAAATACTTAATCAATTGATCATTGGTTTGATTTTGGAAGTTAAGGGAATTCAAATAAGTATCCCAAACCTTAACAAAAGTACCATATTGTTTCAAATCGGTGGAATCTTGGTTTAAAAATGAAGTTATTTTGATACCTTGATCGTTAACTAACTTATTCAACTCGAAATTTTGTTTTTGAATTAATTTGGTAAAGTTTTCGAAAAATGGAATCAAATTACCTTCAATTAACTCTTTAGTGTTATTAACACCTTGATTAACGATTGATGCACTTTCTTCCGGAGTTTTATTCGTTAAAATTGAGGTACTAAAAGATTCTAATTCTGACATGTTTACCGTATTCTCCAATTTTCAGTGCGACTTTTGATGATGGATAGGAGGTGATTTATGGCGCAGGATGGTGGGTAGGAGTTAGAGATTGGGGGTTTGGAAGTTGGAGATTAGTCATCTGGTGATGTGGGTGATATAGGAAACAATATGAAAAGATATTTTGAAAACTCACGTGCAACGTCACGTGAACGTATTATACTAAACATCAATTGAAACGGTAGTTAAAGAGCCCAGAACCCGTTGTCATCAGAGATTGTTGTCATTATTACAGAACTTGTTATTATTAGCCAACTCGTGGTTGTTATCAGACACTATGATTGGCTATTACCAAAGCTAATCAAAATATAAGATCAGAGCCAAATTTAAAGTTAATTCTCAAGTCTTCAAACTCATTGCACCATCCATTCGACCATTGACCTTATCAAAACTCTATCCTTCCCCGTAGTTCGTAAACACCATTATCTCTATTATCTATGATCTACAAAACTTACCCGCAACCCAATACTCAATATCACATGACTATGGCGGACTTTATAAAGTTAGCCGATGCTATTGGGTGATAACCATTACATAATCAGTTATCAAAAGGCGATTTATATTACCGATAACGGTGAAAGTTCGTAAAACTAAAAAATAAATAACATGATTGAGTCTTTAATCATAACAACCAGCTGTAAACTTGGCAATTATCCTTGCTTTTGAGACGAGCCTTCTTGCTTTTCGAACCCTGAATTGTTATGCGAAAGATAATTCTCATCTTCTCACTCTCAATATCTTGGACCAATCACCACTTCTTAGCTTTTTGTATTTGCTTATGATTACTTTAAAGTTGTGGGTGAAACAGAAAAAAAAGGATCTACATTTACTCTGTGACTATCAATTGTTATGATATGACTCAACGGTTACATGAAAGCCGTGAGAAAAACGTTATCTAAAGTTATCGCATTAACCACGAACACTACCTTCCTAAAGGAAATTTGGTCAAATTATTGAAGATATTGTTCATCAATTGGTTGGAATTTTCTTATGATAAACCACCTAAGCTTCGTCAGTGATGTTAACCCCGATTGTCTAATAATAAAACTTCCCTTTCTCCTCTATTATCGTTAATTCTGGGCTTTGAATTTTTTTTGTAATGCACCGTTATCTTGATCGTTATCAGATTACCAGAACTTAATCTCATTGGTTAGAATTTTTTTTATTTATCAATAATGGGTTAGGTTATTAAACAGGCAATTATTTAAACGGTGTGAATTCTGTTAGTAGGAATTTTTTCTCTTTTATAATTTGAAACACAAGTAAAATATGAGTTCTGAAACAGGATTAACTGGTGTTGGAGCTGGTGGTAATGTATTTGATGTTGATTTTAATGAACAATTTGATAAAGCTGATATGACTTGGGTATCAGTTGCAGGTATTCTTGTTTGGATTATGATTCCAGGTGTTGGATTATTATATTCTGGTATTTCAAGAAAGAAACATGCTTTATCATTATTATGGGCTTCAATAATGGCATGTTGTTTATGTACATTCCATTGGTTCTTTTGGGGTTATTCATTAGTTTTCAGTCATGGAGGTAATGAATCTGTATTTTTAGGTACTTTAGATAATTTCTGTTTGAAAGGAGTTTATGGAGCTCCAGCTGTTGCTTCATCACTTCCAGATATTTTATTCTGTTTTTATCAAGGTATGTTCGCTGCTGTTACTGGTATTTTAATGGTTGGTGCTGGTTGTGAAAGAGCAAGATTAGGTCCAATGATGATTTTCTTATTTATTTGGCTTACTGTTGTTTATTGTCCAATTGCTTATTGGACTTGGGGTACTAATGGTTGGTTAGCTAACTTAGGTGCTTATGATTATGCTGGTGGTGGTCCAGTTCATGAAAATTCTGGTTTTGCTGCTTTAGCTTATTCTTTAGTTTTAGGTAAAAGACATGATCCTGTTGCTACTGGTAAAGTTCCAAAATATAAACCTCATTCAGTTACTTCAATTGTTTTAGGTACTGTTTTCCTTTGGTTTGGATGGTTCGGTTTCAATGGTGGTTCAACTGGTAATTCAAGTGTTAGATCATGGTATGCTAATGTTAATACTAATATTGCTGCTGCTTCAGGTGGTTTAACTTGGATGTTTGTTGATTGGTTTAGAACTGGTGGTAAATGGTCAACTACTGGTTTATGTTTAGGTGCTATTGCTGGTTTAGTTGGTATCACTCCAGCTGCTGGTTTCGTTCCTGTCTATTTCTCCGTTGCTTTCGGTATTGTTCCAGGTATCGTTTGTAACTTTGCTGTTGACTTAAAAGATATCTTACACATTGATGATGGTATGGATGTCTTTGCTTTACACGGTATTGGTGGTTTCTTAGGTAGTTTAATGACTGGTTTATTCGCCGCTGATTATGTTGCAGCTGGTGATGGTTCAGTTGCTGCTGACCCAGAAGCTAGAATTGCTGGTGGTTGGATTAATCATCATTGGAAACAATTAGGTTACCAATTCGCTGAAGCTACTTCAATTGGTGCTTATTCTTTTGTTGTTACTGCTATTATCTTATTTGCTATGGATAAAATTCCAAAATTAAGAATTAGATTACACGAAGATGAAGAATTAATGGGTACTGATGCTGCTCAAATTGGTGAATTTGCTTACCATGATGAAGATGAAGAATCTAAAGATCATCAACCATACTTAATCGAACCAATCAGATCTACTGATGCTAGATTAGCCAAATTAAAAGCTCAACAAAGTGCTGGTGAAGAACTTGAAGGTACTTCACCAAAAGAAGTAAGTGATAATGATAGTAAATCAAAAGACCAATAATTGTATAATAATTAATATTGAATTTTAGATGTCTGTTTCTCCTCTTAAGTCCATGGACAGTATTAGACGATTTCTGCAAGGTCGATCTTGATCTCGACTATAATTTCTAATAATTTCTTATCGGGAGAGACTGGGGCTGATACAAGGATTTTGATACCGAGAAGACAGAGACATTCAAATATCGAGAGGTCACCCCGAGAAGACAGACACATTCAATTATCGAAAGGTCACGACAGAAGACATTCATACAGACAGTAAAAAACAATTAGTTACCGACACCAATCACGAACACACCTAACGATCGGTGTTAAATGCTAGCATGTATTCCCACCAATTCACGAAAGTTTGTAACCACAATAGATGCCCATTACGAAAGTTCATGGGAAATCCACCAAATGGCTAACAACCATTACTATCTCGTTAATGTAGAATATTCTATTAAATATTACTAATTAAGTTAAAACATCTCTACAACGTCAAATATTAAAGTTAACCGAGATATTGAAATCCAAGTCAATAAGGTGAACAATGTATTTGGTAGATTTATTTAAGGGACAACTGAAGAACAATTATTTCCTAATCGGTAAAAATGATCTCATTGAAAAATGTAAGGGTAACGCAAAAAAATTGACGAGAGAATGGATTAACGAATTTAAGGTAGTCAACCTCGGGTAACAACGACAAAGTTAAGGAAATGTGATGATCATAACTCGTTTATTATGGAATGAGTCAACTCACTACGAACACCCCAACTCAACTATTAGCGGGATTGAAATAAAAACACCGGTTCAATACTCATAACTCAAGGGTCAAACAATAGGGACTAAAAATATGCCTAAAAAGGTTAAATGAATAAGTATTTTAACTTCACTCTACTTATTGGGATAAAACCTTGAGATGACTTCAACATCTAACTAAGCCCATATAAAATAAATTCCTTGAACCAACATTTTCCTTACATTCTTGAGTGGGAAAGGAGGTGACAATCGAATCCCGCATAATCTTGCTCGACTGCATATTATGCGGGACAAAGTTGTCCAACAGACTTTCTTAAGCTAATGGTCCATCTACTATCAACTACATCAGAAGTATAGTACGAAGAAATCATTATTCGCTTAAATCGTGGTAGTAATAATTTAACTACATTTGAATTAAGGAAAACAAAGAGGATTTGAGATTTTATTGTTCCAACAAAATTTCCATTATTCTTCTTTGACCTCTTATTGTTTCCTTAAAAAAATTGCTAGGGACTCTTTGTTTGAGAAATGTTTAATTTGGGTTAACTCCCTTTGTTAAAAAGGGAATCTAAAATTAAACGCAATTTTTGAAATTTATTCCAAAATGAGATTATTCTGATAATGAAGGTTTTATCGATAACAATTATAAATTGATGATAATCCTCTTTGTTATAAATTCCCAGTCAATTCGATAAAGGTTAATTTTTTGTAAGGTTTTTTTTTGTAATATTATCAATGAGTTTTTATTTGTTACCACCAGTGAGTTATCAAACTCAACAGAAGATGAAAGCTAAAATGGAGAAAGATAAGAAGAGAAAAGAAAGAAAGGATAAGAGGAAACAGTCAGTATCTTCATCATCTTCATCTATGCATTCAGGTCAAACTAAAGATGGTAGTAGAAATAATTCTATTTCTCATGTACCAACATCATCCTCATCAATGATAAGCATGAGAACTCCATCAGTAAGTTCTAGGTCACCAACAAATCCAATGTTACCACATAATAAATTATTCAATAAACCTAATAGATCCATTGATGAAATATCTAACTTAGATAGTTTAAGTATTTCATCAGATTTATGTAATGAGAGTTTATTAGATACTAAAAAAGAAAAGAAGAAGAACCATACTTTCAATTATAACTATAATAGTGAAATTAATGAGTTCATCAAATATCAATCAAAGCATAGACCATCAGTTAAATCCACTAATTCATCAATTTATTCAAAAGATTCATATAATTCTCATCTTAAGTATGATAATTATCATAATTATCATAAAATTGAATTCAATATTGGGAATTATTCCAAAATGGATAAATTTGATCATATTTCCAATTATTCAATACCTCCAGATTTAACTCCTGATCAAGGAGATAATGAAGAAAATGATATTTTAGATGAAGATGAAGAAAATAAATTAACTAGAGTTTATTCAGATGTTGATTCTATTTTTTCAACTAAAATAGAGACCCCTAAGAAAGGTTTATTCAAAAGCTGAATAGTGAATGATTAATGATTATGACCCTCTTTAATTGTGTATAGTATGTATTAATAGAATTAATGTTTCTTTATTCGATTAGTTGTGGTTGTAACCCTGAAGATCTAACATCATCGGACATACATCGAAAATCTTTTTTACTAAGGCAAGATCTAAACTTTGTTTCATAGTAAAATCGGGACGCTTTAAATGAAAATGTGAAACATCTTGAAACAAAATATGAAACGAATCGCAGTCTCGATATCCCACCAACCTGAAACATGGCGTTGTGTTTCAGTTTTTTTCTTACTGTCCTTATGGTTAAGTTATTTTACCCTATAGAGAAAGCATTATCAAATAAAAGGTTAATCCCGATTAAAAGGATTTTCAGGGTCAAACGTGAATGTGTAGGACACACCTTCTTTACCACCCCTGGAATTATAATCTCATATCGATTTTAAGGTTTAATCTCCATCTTAAATTTCCGTCTTATTTGTCTAACTGTATCGTCAATTTTCTTAACTGCAAACTTCTGGGTTCTCCTTGGTAATGGTTGTAATTAGAGATATTGACGATTTATCATTATTCTCAATTAGGAAATTGGGATTGTTGTCCTTACGAGAATCTCGGCTTTGTAAGTACTACGACCATCTGAGTCAGCTCTAACCGTATGCACGATGGGATATATGAAACGAAAGGGATAATCTACGTGTCTTGCTAAATTTTTTAAGTGGCCTGAAGGAAGGTCCGAAACATTCCTGTTAAGACTTAACAACTCCTTCATTTCAAGGGTAAAGATACCTTACTTAAGGGTAAAGCTGCCAACTGAAAGAAATTTTGGTGTTTAAAAGGAGGTGTCAGATAAGTGTATTTAAAAAGGAGTAGTTTGTTGGGTAAAGTCGTACGGTGTTCTTTGAGGCTTTCTAATCCCTTTTTATTCTATTTTTCGGTATTATATAATTGTATTCTCATCACATGATAGTCACATGATGTTTGACTCAACAATCATGTTTATCCTTATCGCGTTATCTATTACACAATACCATGCAAGTGATTCCCAATGAAGGTTTAACATCCATTAAATTGGGCTCTTCATTTCATGAAATCATCAATTCCTTCAAGGGTCAAGACATTTCTATTGTATATTCTGCCAAATCTTATTTAGACACTCCCATCAAGGTTATTATCAAGAGTCTTAAAATAGAGTTAGTATTTATAAATTATAAGTTATGTGTGATAGAATTAACAGATATAGAATCAATGGGTGGTCAGTATAGTTACAATGGAATTGAATTGAGTGATCTTAATGTTAAAACCATCTATAATAAGATCTTTGGTCCAACTTATCCAGGGAAATCTATCAATGATAAGTATATCTTGAGTTATCCAGGTATAACGTTCAAAATCGATAGTAAGGTGGATTTGAGTACTATGTTGAGTGAATCTCGTGATTATAAATGTCAATCCATTGTTATCTTCAACAAAGAATATCCTGATTTTAAGAAAAAGGAGGATTTAAGTACTGAGAGTTTTAAAATCCAAATTGATCTTACTTATGGTATGATCAAGTTCTGTTTGAATAACAATGAATATGTGGCTGAGATAGGAAAATCTAATCAACAAGATCTCCTTAATTTCCTAGGTCCTCCTTCAGATTATTTTAATAAATTCGATTCTAGACTTTTGATTCATGAGAACTCAAATGATCATATCTTTAAATTCCACAATTATTTCAATTTAGGAATCGATTTGTTATACGATTTGTATTCTGGGATTTTCAAAAAAATCATTGTTCACACGGATCTTATTGAAAGTGATCAGTTTGGTAAATGGAGTAAATGTAACTTTGAAATCTTTGTCAATTCTGAATCTGATCAACCTTTTGATCCTTATGGTGAAAAGATCACCAATAATTCAGGCTTTCGTGATATTGAGCCATATTTAAAGAATCCACCTGTCCTCTTAAATCGTTTAGAATCAGAAATCGGAGATTTGAAAGTAGAAAGCTTATCGGAATTCAATTGGGGTAACTCGAAAATTTATTGCAACGATCATGTGATTTGGGAAATTGTAGGTGATTGCATTAGTTGTGTCACCATTTATTAATGTTTACGATAATATATAATGATAATGAGGTTTTCGTACATTCATGCTATATTTCTAGATATTTTAAATTCACTTTATCATCAAAATTCATAATTCCAAATTGTTGACCTTGTAAAGGATCTTTGATGATTTCTAAAAGTTCAGGTTTCTCATAATCCATGGGTCCGTCATTGTCGTAACAACTTTTACAAATCTCAGGAGTGTTATACCATTTAGGTGACACTTCAGTAGAACACATGGAACATTTATGTTGTGTTGATGGGTATGTTGGAACTGGATTAGTTAAAGTATAATAATCTCTAACCAAATCGACATATGATTTGCTAAACAGTTTGGTCTTCATGTCTTCTATATACAATTTAATGATTGGAACAGTATCTCTTGAGGAGGAAGTTCGTTTACCTAAAGTTCTGAAATCGAACGTTTCAGGGCTTTCTTCACCACAACACCTAACTATTGGCTGTAATTTACCCAGTTTGTTACCTATCCTAACACCACTCTCCTTAGTTAAAGTGAAGCTCAACTTACCACAATTCCCGTGACATGGCTTATCGCAATTGATGCATCTCAAAGAACATCCGTCGTTATCACATTTGACACAAGTTTGACTATTGAAGAAGTCAATGGAATAGATATCGAATAAGTTAAAGATCAAATCTCCAAAAGGTTGGAAAGGACGTGTGGTAATCGATTGGACCAAAGCACAATTCCAATGACACCATAATCCATTACTTATGACTGGTCTTAAATAACCACCAAGATTTTCACAAAGATAACATTTATAGTCCAAGGAGAAGGATGGATTAGGATTGATATCATTGATACAACAATCACATAACCATTTCTTGTTCCGTTTACCTGAAGCTCCTACACAAGATAAATGGATTGAAATCCCACAACTTACGCAGCTTTGGAAATCTCCAACTTTATCGGAGAACTGTTTACACACTTCACAAGGTTTCTTGTCAGGTTGGGTCTTCATTTCAGTAGGTTCAGTATTTGGTTCAATTTTCACTTCAGTCTTGACATTGTACTTGGAAAAGTTCAAAAGGTAACCGAGTTCATTACTAGGAGGTTCTCCAGATAAAGTTAAATTCAATTCTTTAGGAACGACATAATCTGGTGATAAAGGATTAAGTATAACTTCTAATTTTTGACGTCTAAGTATTTCTTCCTCTTCTAATCTCTTCTTTTCTTTCTCTTCTTTCAATTTTTGTTTCTCTTTTTCCTTTTCATCTTTCTTCTTATCCACCTTCTTCTCTACCTTCTTCTCTTTCTTAGGTGTTGGACTACGTGATTTCTTACTGACATATTCCACAATCTTATCAAAGTCTTTAACTACTTCAGATTCGAGTTTCTTTCTTCCTAACTTGCTCATCTTCTTTTCTAATTCTCCAGGATCTTCCCATACTATAGCGTATCTCCTCCATAATCTTGCGCACCTGAAACATAATCCATTGACTTGTTCTTCAGTATCTTGTCCTGTTAATCTGAACCATTGTGTGGAACTATTAGTATGACAGTACCTACACTGTTTATCTAAATCTTGAATTTTACCATCATCATAACCAGAATCATCATCTTCCTTGAACAAATTGATTTTATCTTCGTTAACCACTTTCACCTTCTTTTTGAGTCTTCCTTCGAAGTTTCCCCATATTTCTCTACCATTTGGTGTTTTCTTCCAAAGATAGTAAAATCGTACAATCATCCAGCGCGGAACTGTTCCCACATGTTGGTACACTGGATACAACTCACTACCGTATTTCCGCACACCTTCTTCAAATTTGACAATTTCTTCTGGCTTTAAGATAGGTTGGTGTAATGATTTTAGGGTCAATTTATTGACTTTTTCGAGTGATTCTTCGACATTTCCACTTGTTTGGTAGTAGAATCTGGCTACTGCATCCATAAAATTTGGAGATTTCTCCAGTATTCCCAATTTCTTTGCTTTAGCACTACATTGATCAACATAATTATCATATTTTTGGAACCCTTCATCTATATCTTCAGTTCTAGGAACCCATAAGGTTGTGGAAGTCTCATCAGTACCTCTTTCTATAAAACCTTTGGGTCGAGGTTGTAACCATTGAGGATAATCTTTTATATCAACATCTTCAAATTCTTTAGGTAATACCAATTTCTCTTCAACTCCAGGAGATTTGGATTTATCTTTTTCATTCTTTTTCAGTTTCTTCTTATTATTAGGAGGATCATAATACATTATAGGATGATCTATAAATTCAGGAATGAAATGACATTGATATTTGGATCCTAATCTTGTAGCTGATCTAGGATAAGGTGAACGATCATCTAAATCTAAGACATCTTCTAACTTAGCATTCATTCCTAAATATCTCATACACCATTCTTCTGATAACCTTCTTTCCTGGAAGTTTAGTTTATCATTAGCCAAAAATTCAATGGCTTGAAGCTCATATTTCGGTACCACATTAGATTTATCTATCTCTTTCTCTTCATCACTACCGGAAGTTTCAAATTGTTCTATTTGATCATTTTCTATTTCATCTATGTTACTGGATTTATTGTCAGAACCCAACATTACCATTTTCTTGGATTTCAATTCTTGAATATGACGTTTAGTACAATTCTCGCAATGCCAACTGAACCCTCTACTTGGTTTACGTGGAAGAGGAGGATCTAAACAATGCATATGATAGAAGTCCTTACATTCAGCACAATTCACACTGTCTTGGTTAGAACACCATTGTCCACATACATCACAAGTACATGAATTTGATAAGAATCCCGTTATCAAGAATTTGGTGATAGTTGGTTCTACCATAATGTACTCAAACCTCTTGTTCATGGCTATGAGAAAGTTCTTACTCTTACAGGAATCATCTGATAACTTCAATAAATGGGATGTTGATACTACGTCATAAAATTTCATCATATACCTATCATACAATTTATCGAAATAAAAGTTATTGGGACTAAGCTTATAATCATCGAAATTGTCTATTTCATCACGATGTTTGACTTGTATCTTTCCTCTGAAAGAGATCAAAGGACAAGTATCAGTATGCATGGATGCAA
The DNA here is from genome assembly GCA_030570975.1 of Yamadazyma songkhlaensis. NCBI lineage: Eukaryota > Fungi > Ascomycota > Pichiomycetes > Serinales > Debaryomycetaceae > Yamadazyma > Yamadazyma songkhlaensis. The sequence goes on along the minus strand of JAJLWX010000004.1, from coordinate 700,382 downwards.
ACAATAATCGAGAATCATTGGACAGTTTCAGAATATCTCGAGGTCTATAGAACCATTGAATTTGGAAATGATAATGCTTCAATTCTGGTCCTGAGATACTTCGGAGTCGAAGATCTTGTTGTTGATCATCTCTGTGTTTAAAAGCCATGATTTTCCCAATATAATAAGGTTCTCCTGGTGGTTCACTTACCATATAAATGAAATCACCTTTGGACAATTTCAACTTCATCGAAGGTATATGTAAAGTTTTGGTTGGGAGATCAATGGTAGCATTGTTAAGGTTAAGTTTTTGTGAGAAGTAGTCATCTTTAGTTGGTATAGGTTGATAATTAACTCCATTTAATGATATTCCATTAGGTTTGATATCCTTAGGTTCCTCCTTGGGTTTTTCATTAATTATGGCATTGACACCAACTTTATCGTCGCCATTCTCTCGTTTGACCTTCTTATTCTTCAGTTCCTCAAATGACGAATAATCTATATTATCATTATAAGATTTGTTAATGGTTGCCTTTCTCTTGGGTCTCATGGGGTGAAAATTTTCATGAGCATAAAAATCCTAAAATTGGTTGGTGATATAGCCGTGATTATGCCCGGATAGGGTTGAAACCGGGTGGAAATGGACGTAGGTGAGTGTATGAATGTATATGATACTTAAAATTCGGGGATTGGGGTGTTGGTGGAGTAGAGGATGGGTAGAGACGGATTTAATGATATTTATACATTATGGTACAGATTTAATGAACTGTTGGACGGAAACAGTTGGTAATGCAATTTAATGAACAAAGAATGTTTAAGGTTCACTTCTTTGTTAATATTCTCTCAATTCTTTCGATTTCAAGTAAATCATCAGTGTTTTTAAGTTTCTCAATTAATTGAGCCTTATAGTCTTCGTCAATTTCATCCACTACTTTGACATCTTTGACTGCTAATCTTTCTTTTTGTTTAACCTTTTCGAAATCTAACACTTCAAGTGAAGGAATTTGTTTAATCACCAAGATTCTATAATTCTTAATACTCAGTAATGGTGTATCGATAGCTATGAAATGTTTCAAATTTGGTAATTTCCAACTTTCGAAATCTTCCCATCGAACATTAGTACCTATGATACTTAAAGATTCAAGAAGGGGAAACTGTTGGGTGGATAATTGATGAAATTCATTGTTACCATTTATCACAAGTGTTCTTATAGATAACGGTTCAGTGAGTGAGATCTCTATGAGATTATTATTAGTTAAATCCAATGCATCGTATTTATATGTCGTGGGCCATTCGTCAATAATGGTAAGATTGGAATTTCGAAGTTGAAGGGTCGCCTGCTTCAAGGGATTAGTGTAGGTGGTTGAAGCTTCTATAACTTGAGATGTTAACTTCATTAGTATTTCGCATCGCACTGAAATGTTTTTGAAGGAGAGTGACCTGGGGAGATTCTAGACGAAAATGGTAGGGTTTTGAGGTGGGGTAGACTAGGTATATACCCAGAGAATGTAATTATCAAGTTCTTGTATGGTTTCAGACTAATTTGGTCGATATTTTGACTCTAACTCCTTCAATTTACCTTCACCAACTCTGTAACTTAGTTAATAAACACATCCGAATCCTAGATATCCAATGAACCATTTCTTCAACCTATATACCTCATATTTCTGGCACCGTATCATCTTCCCTCCATCACCAGCATCAAACTCCATCAACATTTCGCACCGTAAGAAAAACACACTATGATCTTAGATGAACGTAATATGCCAGTGATACCTGGCACTCAATTACCCGAGGAAGAAGCCCAGGAGTTGAGAATGATAGTAGCTGACTTATTAAATCGTAGGAATGTCAACTTCCCAGGTTCTCAACCGGTTTCGTTCGAAAGATTTCATTTACGTGAAAATTTGATGAAGAAAGATTATTTCGTTTGTGAAAAGTCTGATGGTTTAAGATGTTTATTATTCATAATCGATCATCCTGAAAAAGGTGAAGGTGTGTTTTTAATCACCAGAGAAAATGATTACTATCATATCCCAAACATTCATTTTCCTTTAACCAAAAACGAGGAGAAAGGTAGAACCTATCATCATGGTACACTTCTCGATGGTGAATTAGTACTAGAAACTAAGAATGTAAGTGAACCATACTTAAGATATTGCATTTTCGATGCATTGGCCATTCATGGAAAAGATATCACCAAACGTCATTTATCTACCAGACTAGGTTACATCACTGAGAATGTAATGAAACCTTTTGATAACTTCAAACTCAAGAATCCCGAGATTGTTAATTCACCAAACTTTCCTTTCAAAGTAAGTTTTAAAATTATGACGTCAAGTTATCACGCAGATGACGTTTTAAGTAAAAAAGACCAATTATTCCATGAATCTGATGGTTTAATTTATACTTGTGCTGAAACTCCTTATGTATTCGGTACAGATGCTACGTTATTAAAATGGAAACCAGCCCATGAAAATACCATAGATTACAAATTAGAAATTGAATTCAATAAATATCAAGATCCAGATATGGATCCCAGAGATCCTGATTCAACTTACATCGATTATGATTCCAAGCCTGATGTTTTAAATTTGAAAGTCTGGAAGGGAGGTAAAGAACATGAACATTTCACCCGTTTAGATTTGGAAAATAATGACTGGGAACAATTGAAAGCTTTGAATGAACCATTACAAGGAAGAATCATTGAATGCAGAAAGAAAGTAGATAAACCAGGATTCTGGGAAATGCTTAGATTCCGTAACGATAAGTCCAATGCTAATCATGTGAGTACAGTAGAAAAAGTGTTGATGAGTATTCAGGATGGGGTGACAGAAGAAGAAATAGTTAATAGTTGTAGTGAAGTATCAAAAGCTTGGAAAGCAAGACATTTGAGACGTGAGCAACAAAATGGTCAACCACAATCTCACAATCCACCACCGCAACCAAAACATGAACAAGTCAATGGTCATGTACCTCCTGAAAGAGATGATGGTTCTGCTAAAAGACGTAAAGTTGAAGAAACTTTTGATGAAATACCAACTTACGAAGACAGCGACGAGGAATGATCGTATATTAATTGTTATCTGGCATCACACAATTCTGGAATTCATGAATAAGTTGGAGGGTGAACGTATTCTGGAGAAGGAATCATCGATTGTTGGTCTTGTACTATAGTAACTGGGGTTAGATAATATTTCCCATCGATCTTAACTTTCAATTTATGGGTTTTCGATACGTTGACACTGTTGAAACTGATAGATTTTTTATTTGTAACACTAATTTTATCCTTATTACCTTCAACTCTAATTTTCTCATATTCTATCACTTTGTATTTGGTTTTCATATCCACCACAGTGGGAATTTGGTGGCCTTGGATGGTGATGTTTCTGGGAATACATATCTTGACCAATTCAATGGTATTAGAACACTTCTCACATTTCCCATTGGACCAAATTTCCACTTCCACAGAATATTTGACATGCACGGAACTGGCAAAATCAGGATGAATCACAATGCTAAATTCCCTATTACTCATTCCTTCACGTAACACTTGGGTGCCTAAGACGGCTCGTGTTTGATAGGGAATTTGTTTGAGTAATACTGGATATTGAACATAGTAATAATCATCAATATTCTGGACTACAGAAACATGGGCCAATTGGAATTGTGTGGTTATTGAACCTGCTATTTCTAAACCTTGACTGTAATAAAGCTTCTTAGGGATTTGTAAAGATTTCATTTTCACTGTTAAGTGTATATTTCTATATAAGATATAACCTACTGAGGTGTTTAAACTATGGGATAATATTACAATTTATTGAAGGAATCTAGACCTCTTTATATAGTTTTTAAGGTTGGAGTGTGAATGTGTCACCATAGTGACTCATGATAATATGTAATCAACCCCATTTGGAACATGCCTAAGTAGGTATTTCCGCATTAGGTAATTTGTGGGTGGGGATGAAGGGCTTCATAACCTTTAAGTAAATAAGTCAAAATCCGAATTCTAAGGTAACTTCTTGTGGAGTAAGTTAAGTGCCGAAAACTATAAGTGCATTTGATTATTTTTGTTTTTCAATACAATCGTAATGAGGTGGTAAATCAATACTACTGATATCTATAGACCTATCCTCTGAAGAAGAATCGTAATCAGGAGGAGGGATAATTCCATTTTGAGATTTGGTTGTCATTAAAGTCAAAGGTTCTATGATTTCATAACTCCCATTCTCTGTTGATATATTCAACCTTATTCTATGATAACATCCAAATGATTCAGATATATAATATGGATGAATAAAGATGGACCCCGTTTCTGACATATAATAGTTTTCGAAAATTGCTGTGAAGGTAGTATTGGTTGTGTCCAATAATTTAACAATATCAACGGTTGCAACTTCTCTGACTCTATCGGTTTCTCTGTCTATCCAATCAAATCTACACTCTTGTACTAAAAAGACTTCAATGTTTTGAATCTTCCATGGGCAATGTAAAAACAATCTGAACTCAGCTTCAGCTCCAAAGAAAACATATCTAGGGATAATTACCTGGTAATCAAGAGTTGGGCCTGTATAAATAATCATTTCAGGACATATTTTCTTGAATAAGTACAAAGGCACTTCTGCTTCTATCCTTCCCTTGTCAGTTGAAATATATGCTTTCAACCAGTACAGACAAAGAACATTTCTGGTGTTTATGGATTCATGACTGATAGTTTCTAAAAATTCAAATGGGATTACCGTTTTACCAGAACTAATACTCTGTAACTTGATTTGTTTGGTGGACCTCATCAACCTTTTACAAGCATACCTTTTACTCGGACGAGTATTCTTAGATTCATAGAAAGCATTAGTTAAATCGCATACTAATTCTATATAGAAGTTACTGACACAAGCTGATTTTTGACTTTTGACTATCAATTCTCCAAATATAATGTTTGGTCTGTACTCATGGAAATACACATCTTCACTGGGCAAGGAGATGGATAAAGACAAAGGAGACAATTTGAATAAATTCATTACAGGTTTCCAAAAGCTAGCTTCAAGAAACTTTGGAAAAAGGCCCATGTTTTAACTTCCTGCTGCAGGTCACATGGTGACCATGCTAAGACAAATCGGTTAAAAGGCATTGGCGTTCTATAGGGAAGCTTGTTGTTGGTATAGTTAGTTAGTCGCAAGAATTAGGAAGTTATTCCGATGGTCTAAACGAGAAATATTGGTGGTGGGGGAGTTTAAATAAAATAAGGGCCTTTTGAGAGGTTAAGTATATTCGAATTGGAGTTGGGACGGAGAGTTGTTATTGATCAGGAAATCCTAGTGCAAGAGTGTGGCTGACAGCAGAATTTGGGAAGTCTGTGACTGTTGAATACTTTCATTTTCATTTGTTTCACAGATATTCCATATAATGATTCTTGCAGGTATGTCCATTTTCTGCATGCTTCTGAATTCCATTTCCATCTCCAGCGATGATAGTGGTACGGAAACGTTTATCCATGGACTCGGTGAAAAACTCAATGTATACAACTGGATTTCATCGCAACACGAATCGCCTTGAGTTCCCTTCACCGAAGATACTACCGCCGTATATCTAGAGAAATACGGGTCTTTTGTTTCTGAAACAGGTCGGTTTCGGTGGGGGAGTTATTCGGAAATTAGCGTATCAAGGAAACCTTTCAAGGTTTGAGTCGTATCAAGAGTTTTAAATAGGGGTTTACGACTCCATCATCTGATCATCTGAACTTTCCATAACTCTAACTCCCTCATAGTCAGAAAAATGCTTCATAGTAAAGAACATCTTGTTTCTGGCTCATAACTATTTAAGACATGTTGCAGACTTTTAGACATTAAAAGAGACAAGATAGAAGACAAAGAGGAAAATAGAGGATTCGTTCAACACAGAAAAATATACATTCTATGACTTCCCTACACAATCATAATGGGGTGGTAAATTGATGCTACTGATATCAATAGGTTTATCTTCCATTGCACAATCATACATTGGAGGAGGTATTATTCCACTTTGTGCCTTACAAGCCATTACAGCTAAAGGTTCAATTATTTCATAATTTCCATCTTCCGTTAGCACATCTATTTTTATCTGGTGATGACACTCAAATGATTCTGATGTATAACAAGGATGGACAAATATATATCCTGTTTTGGATGTATACAAGTCTTGGAAAGTGACAGAGATCTTTGGATCTATTGTATTTAATAACTCAGCAACCTCATTATGAGCTATCACTCTTGTTCTATCACCATCAACCCAATTAAATCTGAATTGTTGTATTAAGGAAACTCCGATATTTTTAACCTTCGAATCGGAAGTCAATTCCAAATTCATCTTCGTTTCTGTACCTAAAAATACATATCTTGGCACAGTCAACTTATAGTTAAGGGCTGTTCCCTTATAGGTAATCATCTCATGACAAATTTTCTTGAAGAAATTTAAAGGTAGCTGTGCTTCCACCTTACCTTTATCAGTTACAAGAACAGCTTTCAATTGATATCTACAAAGTACGTTTCGTGTACTGACAGATTCGTAACTGATGATTTCTAGGAAATCAAAAGGTATCACGGTCTCACCGGAACATATGGTTTGTAACTTTATCTGTTTACTAGACCTCATTAGTCTCTCATTACAGTATTTCTTACTTTGCTTATCATCTCTTGTTTGATAGAAAGCATTGGTTAAATCACTTACCAATTCTATGTAGAAGTTACTCACCGTAACATCTTTCTTACTTTTGACTATCAAATCACCAAATACAATATTTGGCCTATATTCACAAAAATATATATCTTTACTGGGTAATGAAATGGATAAAGATAAAGGAGGTGATTTGAACAATTTCATCTAAAGATTTTCGGAGTATTTGTCTCCTTTATATGTTTGACAATTAATAAGCAGATAAGTGAAATATTTGCAGCCTTGAGGAATATGAGTAATATTCTACCAAGACAAACGATTAATAATGAATAACTGACGGCTAAGTAGTTTCACAAGTATATCGGCCTGATATATAAAAGATAAGGTTGTCACAGATCACATGGAGCAATTAGGTAAATCGGTTAAAAGGCACTCGGGGTATATCGCAAAGATAAGTACTCCAGCCTCACGAGCATTTTTCATTTGATTCCAGTCTTTGAGAGTATTGACAGGGAGGAGTGAGATTTGTGAGTCACTGAAAGAGTACGTTTGTATTGTTAACATTTCCATGATTTGAAACTTGAATAGGGACAAAATAGCAAGGATCAATTGAAGAGTTGGAGAAGTTTCATGAAAAAGGTGACTTATGTTAATCACCGGGAGACCAACTGTGGACCCTTTTATGGCTATGTCGTAGAAGTTCATTAAAAAATATATTACACGGGATCTACCTATTTACTTCCATGTGAGATCTGCTTGTTCTTTCTTATATCTATGTAAACTTAAATGGAGAGACTTTTTAGCATAGCATTTAGGTTTTGTAACCTTTCAGGGTTTAATGTTAGTCAAGTCTAATTTCTTATCGTTCAAGATTAATGTTCTTTCCAAACTTGGCATATAAATCAGTCTTTAATTCATTCAATTGATCATTTAAATCTTCAATTTTGGATTCTGTATCTTCAATCTTAGACGTCAAGTCTGTGTTGGATTTATCTATCTTTTCCAATACTTGTTCGGCCTTTAAGAAGATGAAACCATCACCGAATTTATATTGGATCTTTTCATCTACATCAACTAACTCTAACTCGAGAGATAAATCATCGATGTAATCTTTTTCAACTTTCAATTTTTCTAGTTGTGAAGTTAATTCATCTTTGGCATTTATTAAGGAACTGAATCGATTGATCTTTTGTTGATCTTCCCATAAAACTTGGATGGAATTCTTTTGACCTTCTGGGAGTAACTCCATTGAGATTTTGGAGAATTTTCACTGCTCGATTTGGTGAGAAACTGAGAAGCTGTGAGAAGAATAGCGAGGGTTAGGGAGAGCGATTCAGTGAGTGTGGGAGGAATATAGGTAGATATTTGTAGGGGCATCTGGGATTTAAAATCACGGTGAACTTTTGCAGGTCTTGAATAGGGGCGAAAGTCAGTGATCTAGAGGATTTACATCAAGAACCTAACAGAAAGATTACCAATGCCAAACTACTATAACATCCATCTAGGTACTTACATCACATACTCTTACAACCCCTCCTATCCTCCCAATCATCTATGTTATCTCTACGTCCACACCGTCAAAATCGTTCCCAATTACCTTTAGTGGACAATTCTGTACTTATCCTTAAATTCCTCAAAAATCCTGGATACAGCTGCGAAATGAAATCCCTTATCGACAACTTATAACGTCAGATAGGCAAAGTACTGTATTTACGAGTAATAATTGATGCGCGTATATGACCTAATGAAGTAATATTACAGATATATAGGTTCTTGTTATTCCTAGCAAAGAAAAAAATTCCAATGCCTGAGTCACAATTTACATTACTTGAATTACAAGATCAGGATAAGATTGATTTCACCAGATTACATTGCTCACAAGCATGGAAAGGAATATTATCGACCAAAGATTATATCTTAAGAGAGTATGTGTTATCAAATAGTGAGATGGGAAGACCTTACGCAGTATTCATGTTGATAAATGGAGCTGATGAAAGGTTATGCTCTTGTGAAGTTGTATTCAGAGAAGGACATAGGATTGATAAGAAAGGTAAGATTTCAGCTAAGGTTGCATCTATTGGAGCTGTATTCACTTATACTGAACACAGACGTAAAGGATATGCCAAAATTATGTTAGATAAGGTGGTTGAGAAGTTACAGCAGATGAAGATTGATTTCTCGATTTTACATTCAGAAGTAGGTGAATATTACTCCAACTTTGATTATGTTTCCTTTCATGTTCCTGTATTTCAAAAGCAATTGGGTGATAAACCACAAACATTTCAAGATTTCAGAGATGAGTACAAATATAACAAGGATTCATTGAGGTTGGTTGGGTATCATGAGTTCAAACCATTGATAGAGTTATACAATAAGCATACTTTCAAAAGAATAGAAAACCAGGAAGATAACAAGACCAGGGTTACAATAGATATTAATGAACACATTATTGATTGGTTTCATTTGAGAGCCAAGTATGTTCATTATCAAACCTTCAATGAAGAAAAGCCCGAGATTGATTTCAGTGATCCTAAACATACTGTGGAAGTTTTTAAACATTTACAACCTGAAAAGTTTGGTATGGTTTTGGAAGTTGATAATCAAATAGTAGGGTATGTGATTTGGACTTATGATTGGGTTGAGTCTCACAATTACGTAACAATCTTGAACCTTTTCACTATTCCTGGGCATGAAGATAAAAAAGGGAAACTTTTGGGATATTTGGAAGACTATTTGGCATTGATAAACTCTCAAACTAGTCATAAATTCACCCAATTAAAGGTTTGGGGGAGTGAAGTTTCTAATGATGTGTTTAAGGGAGAAGAGATCGTCAATTCCAGTCTTTCAGCTATTAGAATGTTTGATCCTGAAGACCAAAAGAAGTTGAAAAATGGTGAACTCCTATGGGAGAATAATAGTAAATTATCATGGTACTGAGTGCGGCTTTCAATGTAAGGTGTGAACTCATGGTCTCAGTGTTGGTCGAAAGACAGGCTAAGGCAGAAAGGAAGTTACACTACTTTCTCAGACCCTGCTCCTTTCAAACCATACCAATATCTTTTCCTAACTCAATATATTTATTCACCTCACTCTTCTTTCTCGGACTATTTCTCAATTATCGCGATGAAACTCATTAGATTGACAGATCCTGATAAGATTGATTTCACCAGGGAATTGAATGGTGATGTTTGGAAAGGTCATTTGTCAGTACCTGACTATCAATTCCGTGATAGGTTATTAGCAAAGTCCCCCATGTGTGAAGATATGAGGATTTACGTTGTGACTGAATCAGACCACATCACTTCCACAGATGATATCATGAGTTCAGTGGAGATAATTATCCGTGATGGATATAAGTATGTACCTAAGGATGGTAAGGTTGAGAGAAAGCTAGTGAAAAATGGCTGTATTGGAGGAGTGTTCACCAATCCAAAATATAGAGGTAAAGGTATAGCTAAGTTCATGATTGATGAATTGAATAAAGTATGTGATAAAGAAGATTTGGAGTTTGTCATCTTATACTCTGAAGTTGGTGAATATTATCGTAGATGTGGATACGAGTCGTTCCATGTTCCTATTAGAACCAGATATTTAGAAGATTATGATGCCAAAATCTTCAATGGGTCTGATCAATATACTGTTGATGGATTTGATATTGAATTGATAGATTACCAGGGCTTTAAGGAAGTATTGGATATGCATAATGAAGAGGAAAATAAAAGACTTATGACTATCAATGATGGTAATAGTAGAGTTACTTTTCTTCCAACTGAAGAAGTGGTCAATTGGTTCCATTTGAGAATCAAATATTTCTGTCACAACTTAGTATCCTCTCCAGAACCCTTAAAAACCAAACATCTTGATGAAATTATCGAAGAATTCACATCTTATGAACCTAAAAAGTTGGGTATAAAAGTACTGAAAAATGGTGAATTGTTAGGTTACGTCATTTGGACATTTGAACTCAAAATGGAAGAAGAACCAGTCTTTTCGTGTAAAATCTTACATATGTTCAGTAAGGCCCCAACCAAAACAAGATCTAGTTCAGAACACACCATCAAGAAACTTTTAAGTGATTTGACGGTCGATTACATGAAATACTTTAAAAAGCATTTTAAAGTCGCTTCAGTGAGTGTTTGGACCAGTGACGTTGACGAAGCTTTTGGTGGAGAAGTTCAAGAGAATTCTTCATTAAGTGCGATCAGATTCAAAGACGAAAAGAGTATTTGGGAGAATAATAATAAGTTACCATGGTTCTAGACGTATATAGACTAATAGATTAACTCTCAGATAATGACCATTGTTGTTGGAATTGATCCACAACCAAACTTAAACAATTGTCAGTTTTCAATCTCAAACTAACATCATCAATCCCCCAATCTTTTTCCCGATAAACAGCTACTTGATCACTAATAACTTTCAAATTAGTGATCATTTCAGTATCTTTGATGTCTTCGAATTTTGGTAATTTGGTGGTCTTGGTGATGAAGTCAAATTCAAGATCAAATAATGTGATAATGGCAACAATAAAGTTGAGTAAATTTTGAACTGAAGTTGATGGTGGATTAAATGAAGGTTTATTAATGGATAAATTCTTCAGTTTTGAACGAAGATGATATTTCAAAGGATCAGATTCAATGTCTTTACATATTTCGAATATCCAGTTCAAATCGTAAATATCATTGGTAGGAAATGGAATAATTTTCCCATAAGGATGTTGAGCCAAAGCAAATAATGATTTCTTAATAAGGTTATACTTAGATGTTCCTGATGGATATTTCTTCAAAATTTCTTCTTTTAATTCAGGTAAAGGTTGAGGGAATTTCTTATATGATAAGAATTCATCATCAGTTATGTTAACTTTCAAATCCAACTTGTACAAGATCAATTTGATAGACCCCCAATGAACAAAAGATTTCAAAGCTGTTAAAATATCAGCATCATTAATTGATTCTTCACCAAAATAATCAACCATGAACTTTATCAAATAGAACCCATAGATTTTAGTACCTAAATGATGATCAGTATGGAAGAAGTTGATTTTTGAAGCTATCATCAAATTATAACCCATTTCCAAATGCTTAGGTTTTATTTTTAATGAAAAATTAATAGCATTCTTAACTAATTGATTATCAAACTCAAATGTAGGTGAATAGGTGATAATATTGGAAACCTCGTACCATTTATTTATTTCCAATTCTCGGGCAACCGATATGATACTTAAGCAAAAGTCTGGATACTTGTCGAATATTTCGGGGTTTATATTGTTTAAGATATTATAACTGGAAATTATGGCCATCTTCATTGAAAAATCATCAGAAATCATCAAATGTTTATCTTCATTTTTGATTCTTTGGAAACTGTTTTCAATGAACTTATACTTCCTCCCACTCTTATTATACTCTAGTTTATTGAGGGAGTTGATGGAATTGAGTATATGATCTGAAATAGCTATAAGAGCATCAGTTGAGTTCATATTGATTTGGTCTCGTATTTAAAAAGTAAACAGTGCGACTGATTTGGACTGCGACTGATTTACTGCGAGTTCGGTTAGGCTTTGGTGACGAACTTTTACCAGTACTCAGAAAGGAAGAACTATTGGCGCCTACCAATACTTGTGTAAACAACTATATCAGATAAATTTAATTTTAGCCTGGAGTCACGTGACCCGGCCGGAAGTATAAACCATCCGAAATGTCCTCAAATGTCAAATCTCTCCCATTGTCGTAAAAATCTGTCAAACTAATTCTTAGTGTGTAACCGATTTGTCGCATCGGCGAAGTATCCCTCAAAAAGGCAATTCCGTTCCAAAAAAGGTAAATCCACCACCAATTCGTCGTCCACGACCGCGACTTGCCAAGATTTTTATAAGAATTTTGAAAGTGGCTTAAGTGTTTGCCTTTCAACAAGGAATGACAGCTTTCATTTAGGGGTAGGTAAGATAAAGCAACATATGTAAATGACCTTTGAAAAGTCTTTTGGGTATCCCAGAGTTTGAAAATTTTCATTTTACTTACCATAGATAATAGTAGATAGTCAAGAAGAGATGGTTGCAAAAAAATCGCGTTTCGTTATTCATTAAACTCTGTAATCTATAAGAGTTCATCCATTTTTTACCCAAGACCTTAACCGTTATTATATAATATTCTTATGTTGTTTTAACATCTTAATCTTTCTCCTTCTAGCATTAATAAACCAATTTGATAATTGTTGTTGATTTAAACCAGTAGTAGACATTAATTGATTCTTTTCAAAGTTATTTGGATATGGATGATTTAAATGATCATTTAACCATTTTAATAAGATATAAGTAGTCTCTTTAGGTAAATTATTTCTTGTTTTACGTTTTTCATTTGATGAAACAGTATTAGCAGTAATTTTATTTGGTAATTCAATCTTCTTATAATTGTAGTTATAGTTGAAATTTGATTGAATTGGGGAATTAGATTCAGAACTTTCTGAAGATCTTGGACTATTAGATTTTGATTGGAATGAATAGTTATTTAAACTAGTTCCAGTCATACCATTGATTGGAGTATAACTATTCAAATTATATGAATTAAATCCATTTAATGGATTATTATAATTAGTTGGTACTGGTAATGGTAAGATAGAATTATTTAAAATATCACTGATTGGTGGTAAACTGATCTTGTTATTCATTATGTTCTTTGGTGATTAAAAAAATGTGGGAATTGAGATTATTTATAAGAAATTTTTATATACGAAATTCTTGTCCTATAAATTAACTTCTTGGTATTGAGAGATCTACCCCAGTAACTTTCCGTATTTTTCAGATGAAAACCTGGGGTTTAACGGGTTACACAGTAGTGTGAGAGTTTGATAAGTACTACCAACAACTGTTGACTAACATCGCTATAATCAAAAATATCAACCGGTTCTCATCAAAGGTGTCAAATTAACCTTCACAATTGAATGCTTTTTTTGACAGAGGCTTTTCGGGGTGTTCCTGCACGTAAACGTCCAAGAAGTTTTTAATCTATTTTTTCTTGATATGTCGTACGACATTAGTTGTCTATATTCAGATTGACATGAGATTGACGGTAAGGCGGCGAAATAGATGATAAGGGTGGTGGTATAAGGTTGTAAACAAAAAAATGCTAAGTGTATTGAATGTATATAGGTAGTGCTATTAGAGGAATTTACGTTGAAAAAAAACCTTCCATTCTTTCCTCGGAAAATGCCCTTTAGTCCCCTTTTAGGGGCAACCAAGAAATTTCACAAACGTTTCATTGGCATTATCACTGGAATCAGTGACGTGAAAATTGACATTCCTCGTATCTTTGAACATAATGCCACGAGTTTTTCAAGTTTCAAGTCCAGTAGGGTAACAAGTGTCCTGATATTTTCTAGGCTACTTTTTACAGTTACGCACACTATGAAATAAGTAAACTCTTGTTAAAAATATCCCTATATACAGGGGTTTTGACAAGGATTTATGTTTGATCATTGTTCGTTAAATGATGGTTTAGTCAATTATACGTTAAAAGCTTATTTTAATCTATCATTAACTATGTTTTCAAATTCAAGCTTATTATATCTAACATATTTCTTGGATCTTAAATTATCTCCATATTTATCGTATAACTTAAAATAAGAATTCAAGATTAATTTCTTGATTTCACTATTCAAATAATTCTTTAAATTTGGATCATTGATATTGAATTTTTCATAATTCTTACAGGCTTCATCAAATGCTTCATTAAATCGTTCAAATACTTTCTTTATAAGATCTTTTTCTTTATCCTTTTGATTCATTGCTACTAAAGCATTAATTTCCGTCATTTCTTTAATAATTAAATAACTTGCATGATTCCAATCTTCCAAGAATAAATTTAAAAATCTTTTCTTTAATTTGTTAATCCTTTCTAATCCTGTACTTCCTAAAATATCGAATAAATTCTGTGACCTATTAACCATAGTTTCTAATAATATCATATCTTTCATTAGGTAATATCCTTGAGTTGATTTCTTGAATTCTTTTAAACTTATTTCCATATTTATCATTATACAATCAATTAAATCACTACAATAATTTGATACATTGTTAGTTATGTTATCATTCTTTATTACTGAGGTATAGACGGAAATGAATCTTAAAGATGGTTTAATATTAAGCCAATCACCTAATTTATAATATTCAATGATTCGGTTTAATCCATTAGGGAAATCTGATTGTTTTCTCAATTTGGTAATCAATTCAACTACAATTCCTGTTTGGTTAAGTTCATTCATTTTATCTATAGTTAGGATCTTTTGTTCAATATACTTGAAGAATTCTTTAGGGAAGTTTTTGATTATATTGATTAATTTCGTTATAGTTAAGTTGACTTTAAAGTTCTTAATGTTTTCATAAGCATTGAATCTTTCAATGAAATTATTCAAAATTTCAATAATCTCCAAGATCAATATATCATTCAAGATCAAATTAGAATCATTGAAAAAAGAGATATAATTCTTTTCAAGAACATCGTTGAAATTATCCATTGTATGGTCAATTATCATGTTAAAAAGTCTGGTACTTTCCAATTTTTCTAATAATTCCATCTCTTTAGCTAATAAGTCAATCAATTCTACCAAATAAACATTTAGTCCATTACTTCCTTTTTCATATGGAGGATTAGAAGGTCCCATTGGTTTAGGTTTGAATTCTACTGACTTTTCAATCGATTTCATCTTTTCAACCATCTTAGCTGATCTAGAATCAACCAATATCTTATTGATCTGTTTATTATCACTCTGGAAATAATGCATTACCAACATTATATCACTAAATTTGTTATTGACAATCTGTTTCTTGAAGTAATTCACCAAATTCAACTCACTCTTATCTATCAAATTTTCAAAATTGATCAAAATCCCAAGGAACTTCTTTATCTTACTCTTCATTTCCATCAATAACACTCTCAGTTTATTCAAAGTATCAATATATTTCTTCACTCCTATAACATCAATGGAGGTTGATAATATCGTTTCATAATTACTGGCTCTTTCAGCATACCCACTGACTTCTTGTAAAGTTTCAATACCTCTTTCGATCTGTTTGTTATCGTTAGTTAACTTATTGACATCTTTCAATATTGGCTTAATTCGAGTGGATGCATTTGTGGATTTGGTGGATATGGTAGTTAAGGATTTGGAGATCGAATTGAATAGTTCCTTGGATTTAATCAAATTCTGATTCAACACAGCGATATCTGCTTCATCAACATCAACCATGTTTGGTGTGGAAAAAAATACTGCGAAAACTCAATGCTTGATCCAATAGTTGATACTGACTCATCGCTTGAAGCTCTTAGTGCAAGACTTACTGCCGCTTTGACGTTGAAGAAAGGTGGTTCTAAGAAAAGAGATAATATTGTAGGGGATACTGATCATTCAATTACTTCTTGGAAGTTCAATGAATCGGATTATTATAAAGATTTAGTACCCTGTAAAGCTAGAGGTTTATTCACTTTGAACAATAAAATTGTTACTCGAGGTTACAATAAGTTTTTTAATATTGGAGAAGTCCCAGAAACTCAATTAGGTGCCTTGGCTAAAACTACAGGTCCTTATACTGTAGCTGTGAAAGAAAATGGATGTATTATATTTGTTAGTGGTTTAGAAGATGGTACGATAGTTGTTTGTTCTAAACATTCTACAGGTGTTAGAGATGATATAACACGTAACCATGCTTATGAAGGGGAAGTTCAATTAAGAAAACATCTTCAACAACAAGGAAAACTGGTAGAATCCTTAGCTAGACTTTTATTTGAAGGAAACATTACTTTGGTTATGGAGTTATGTGATGACTCGTTTGAAGAACATATTTTGAGTTATGAGGGTAAAGAAGCTGGCTTATATTTGCATGGGATCAACTTCAATACCATTGATTTCAAAACTTACCCTATGAAGGATGTAGAAGAATTTGCACGAGAATGGGGGTTCTTCCTGGTAAAATGGTTTGTAATGGAAGATTTCAGTACTTTGATGAAGTACCTTAGAGAATGTGAAACTACAGGTACTTGGAATGGTAGAGAGATTGAAGGATTTGTTATTCGTTGTAAATCTAAGTCCAATGATTTCTTCTTCAAATTTAAATTCGAACAACCATATTTGATTTATAGACATTTTAGAGAAGTAACTAAACAATGGATAGGTGGAAGACCTGTTGGAGATATTCTTAAAAAGTACAAGGATGAAAGGTTTATCATGGCTAAGTATATCGAATTCATTATCAGCTATTTCAATAAATTCCCAGAAGCTAAAGATAAGTATTTAGAAGGTTTTGGAATCATAGCTTTGAGAAACCTTTTCTTGAAATCTTATGGTTTGGATGGTATTTCAGCCATGAACTTATTCAAAATCAATGAAGATTTAAAAAGAGCTGCTCCTATTGAAGAAGTTAAGAATAAGTACATCATAATTCCTATAGCTACTGTTGGATGTGGTAAAACCACCATTGCCAAAGCTTTGACTCACCTTTTCCCTTGGGGTCATATCCAAAATGATAATATTGGGTCCAAGGATAAGACTGGATTAGTTAACAGTTGTTTGAAAGAATTGGAAACCAAAGATTTGGTCTTCTGTGATAGAAATAATCATATGAAGAGAGAACGTCAACAGTTATTTGATCAGTTCTATAAATTCAAACTGAGCTTCGAATTGACTAACTATAACTTAAATTTCATTGCATTGAATTTCGTACCTCCAGGAACTGACAAAAAGACTTTGTTTGATGTCACCTTTAAAAGAATTGAAGCTCGTGGTGATAATCACCAATCTATTAAAAGTGATAGTGATCCTGCATTAGCTAAGAAAATCTTATCAGGGTTCGTACAAAGATTTCAATTCTTAGCGCCAAAATATGAACCTGATAGTGATTTTGATGATATCATAAATGTAGATTTCAATGCTTCTCCCGAAGATGCGTTGAAATATGTCTTGACGCAATTATCCGAACATAAAGATTTGGTTAGTGAAGTACCTAGTGATGCTCAAATCAAAGAAGCCATTTCCTCAGCCCTTGCTTATGTTCCTACATATACTAAAACCTTTGGTACTACTAAAACAAAGAGAAAAGTGGATTATTTCGGGTTAAAAGTTCCTTATGAAGAAATTATGGATTTGTTATCAAAAATAACCCATCCAGCATTATCACAATTACAACAGATCAGTAGGATTCAAAAGGAATTCCATGTCACTTTAATGCATTCAAGTCATCTGAACGAACAAAATCACTGGGAACAGTACCATTCTACTGTAGGGACCAGAAAAGATTACCCTGATGACGATCAAATCAGTACAACTACTGGAAACATTAATTTAGCTAACCTCGTCATCAACGAAAGATTAATCTGTATTGAAGTTAAAGTTGATTTACCAGGGTTTAAGATCTTTAACTCATATCCCCACATAACTATCGGTACATTTGATGACAATATTAAACCTTATGAGTCAAATTTAGTGCTTGAAAAACTCAGGACCGACCCTTCATCATCACAAATCATCCCTATCAATCATCAGATATCCAATATTCCTATTTTTGCTCATTATTTAAGTAAATAGATTTCTCATACAATAAAACATTAAATCGCGAAGACTGAAAAATTTTCAGATTCTCAACCATGAGTGAAATATATGTAGTAGTTGATATAAATACTACTTGTGATGACACAAATACGTATGTGACGAAAGATTCGACGGAAATCATTGAATTTTCATGGTCTATAGTTGACAGTAAGAGTTTAGAAGTTATAAATGAAACTAAAAATCTTGTTAAACCTGTCAATACTCCAATCACTTCATACTGTAATCAGATAACTGGTATAACTTGGGATAAAGTTAAAGATAGTAAATTATTAAAGGATATAGTGACTGATTTCGAAAAGGCCATTAAGGAACATGTCGGAAGTAAAGAGTTTTCTTTGGTTTCAATGGAAGCTAATGATTTAAAAGTTCAATTACCTAGAGAATCAAGAGATAAAGGAATTATTTTACCACCATTCTTACAACATCCGAGGATTTTTGATTTGAAAATTGAATTTAGTAAATGGCAGATCAATCACCCCGAATATTTGAATTATAACGGTAATTTGAATGGAATCTTGGTAGCTTTGGAATTAGTCAAACCAGAAAATGAATCTGATAAAGAACTCCCACAAAAGATCGAAGAAAAGGGAATTTCTTTATATTCCAAACTTCTCATTCAATTAATCAAGAAATCTCCTTTGGAAAGTGATAATAATGTATTAACTAAACCTTATGACATAGCTCAAGATATTAAAATCTTCCTCAGTGAAAGATCTAAGATTATTTATTTAACTAACTTACCTTTTGACACCACCCAATCCGAGTTAGAATCATGGTTCACACAATTTGGTGCCAGACCTATCGCTTTTTGGACTTTAAAGAATTTAGATAACACCAATTTGAAATTCAAGGTCAAAGGTATCAGTGGATTTGCAGTTTTTGGTAGTCATGAAGAAGCCAGAGATTCATTATCATTAAATGGAAGAGCTTTAAATGATAGAGTTGTTGAAATTCAACCATCATCAACCAGAATCTTAGATAAAGCTAATGATTTATTAACACCATTTCCTCCTTCTAAGAATAGACCAAGACCAGGAGATTGGACATGTCCATCATGTGGATTCTCAAACTTCCAAAGAAGAACTGCTTGTTTCAGATGTCTGTTCCCTGCAACTAGTGCGGTGACTTTCCAAGAACAAATTCATCCAACTAATTTAATCAATAGAAATAATATCAGTCCTGATGGGAATGATAAACTTAATAATAAAACAAATACGAATAATTTAAACAATGTAAATAGTAATAATGTCAATGGTATCAACGGTAATGGGAACGGTAATAATAATGGGTATACAACTTATGATAGAAATTTCCAAAATAATAATTCTTCCGTACCTTTTAGAGCAGGTGATTGGAAATGTACAAATGAATTATGTCAATATCATAATTTTGCTAAGAATTTGGTTTGTTTAAAATGTGGTAATGGGAAACCTATTAACTTACATAATAATAAAGTAAATCAACATTCTGTCAATTCAGCTGCTGCGGCTATTGCTGCTGCAACAGCTTCAGGACAACCATTAAATCTAAATATGTATCAAAATCAAATGATCAATCAACAAACTTATAATAACAATGCAAGAAATTTCAAACCATCAATGCATATGTATTCAAGTAATTTATCCCGAACTAATTCAAATTCCAATCCTCAATCACAATTACTTAATCAACAATATTTAATGATGAATAGTAATTCTCCTTCACCTTCAATGAATCTCAATCAAGGATCAGATATTTCCCAAGTTCCTTCCAATACTTCATCAATGGGTTCATCACAATCACAATCACAACCTCAATCAATTTCTCCTCCAACAACTGCAACTAGATCGAATTTTTCATCTAACTCACCAGGGTTATATCAAGCATTTGGTAACTATCAATATTCAAATCAAGTCAATTCAAATAATAATGATTATCTTACCAATCAATTTAGTTCTTTAAACTTGAACAATAATTAGGCATATAGAAATAGCATTAACTTATTCTCACTCTTTTTTTTTGCAGCCAAAAATCTCATGTTACACAAAATTCAATTTTTTTTAGTGCGAGGATGCAAAAAAATTATCGACACGTAAAACCTCAACATAAACAGAATGGGTGATAAATATTCAGTTATTTTACCAACATATAACGAGAAAAAGAACTTACCTATCTTGATCTACTTATTATCCAAATCTTTTAAAGAAGCTGGGTTAGATTGGGAAGTTATTATTGTTGATGACAACTCACCAGATGGTACTCAAATTATTGCTAAGAAATTAATTGATGTTTTTGGATCAAACCATATTCAATTAAGACCAAGACCTGGTAAATTAGGTTTAGGAACTGCTTATGTTCATGGTTTACAATTCGTTACTGGAAATTTCGTTATCATTATGGATGCTGATTTTTCCCATCATCCAGAAGCTATTCCACAATTTATTAAAAAACAAAAGGAAGGAAACTATGACATTGTAACTGGTACTAGATATAGTGGAGATGGAGGTGTTTACGGATGGGATTTAAAGAGAAAATTAGTTTCAAGAGGTGCTAATTTCTTAGCTGATTTCTTCTTAAGACCAAGAATTTCAGATTTAACTGGTTCTTTCAGATTATATAAAAAGGAAGTTCTTAGTAAAGTCATTGAAGTTACTAAATCCAAAGGTTATGTTTTCCAAATGGAAATGATTGTTAGAGCAAGAAATTTAGGTTATAATATTGCTGAAGTACCAATCAGTTTTGTTGATAGATTATACGGAGATTCAAAATTAGGTGGTTCAGAAATTGTTCAATACTTAAAGGGGGTCTGGACCTTATTCACTGATGTTTAAAACCAAGGTTCTTTAGTTTAGGAAGTTCTTTAGTTTAGGATTCAATTCACATATAATGAAAAGTTCGCGGTGAAATCTCTTAATGGCCAAAGATACTTATTTGAAGAAGGTTTTGGGTGAAGAAAGGTTCCAACACATTAGAACCTCCAAGGTTTTGATGGTCGGAGCTGGAGGTATTGGATGTGAATTAATAAAAAACCTCATGTTGACTGGGTTTGGTGAAATTCATATTGTTGATCTCGATACTATAACATTAAGTAATTTGAATAGACAATTTTTATTCAGACAAAAGGATATCAATAAGTCTAAAGCTATGATATTGGTAAAGGCAGTTGAAAAATTCAATTACTTTGATTGTAAGTTAATTCCTCATCATGGAAATATCATGAACACTGAATTATTCCCTATATCATGGTGGTCAAGTTTCGATTATATTTATAATGCCTTGGATAATGTTGAAGCAAGAACTTATGTTAATCTGATAGCGTTATTCTTGAAGAAACCTTTGATGGAGAGTGGAACCACTGGTTTCCAAGGTCAAGTGTTACCTATTTACCCTTATCAATCAGAATGTTTTGACTGTATACCAAAAGATACTCCTACAACTTATCCTGTTTGTACCATAAGATCAACACCTTCTAAGCCAGTTCATTGTATAACATGGGCCAAGGAGTTTTTGTTCATGCAATTATTCGACGAAGTTCAGATTTTACTGCCTGAAAAGTTAGCTGAGCAACGTAAAATCTTAGAATCTGAAACTACAGATAAACAAGAGATTGATAATTTAATGAATGAAACCAATGAATTGAATGATTTAAGAAAATTGACATCTTCCACAGTTGAAGAGTTCATGGATAATTTGGTTACTAAGATCTTCATCAAGGATATTGAAAAGTTAATAAGAATAGATTCTTTATGGAAATACAGAAAACAACCAACACCATTAGATTTCGATAGTTATAGTCAAGAATTGTCATCTATGGTCCTGTCATCCACAGACGTTATAGAAAATGAAACCAAAGTATGGTCAATCTTAGAAAACTTATATGTATTATATAAAGCTAGTGAAAGCTTAATTGATAGAATCCACAAAGGGGAAAAGTTTATTTCTTTCGATAAAGATGATGATGATACTTTGAATTTTGTAGTTGCAGCATCGAATTTAAGAAGTTCCATTTTTAGTATTGAAGTTATGAGCAAATTCGATATCAAACAAATTGCAGGTAATATCATTCCAGCCATTGCCACTACCAATGCCATTATTTCTGGATTTTCCGATTTGCAATCTTTAAACTATTTCAAGTCCCATCAACTTTCAAATCAAGATGCCAATACCGTTTTCGTATCCATGAAACCAAATAGATTTGTGGCTCGTGCAACATTAGCTTCTCCTAACCCTAAATGTGCCAGTTGTTCATTATCATCACGTGGTATCTTGAGTTTTTCATCCTTGGATGACTCCCTACGATCATTGGTTGATAGTATCAAGGAATTCTATAAATATGAAGATATCTCATTAATCCTAGGTAAAAACAAATTAATCTATGATTTTGACTTTGAAGATAATTTGGAAAGGTCTTTGGACAGTTTAGGATTCAAATCCGGTGAAACATTGTTGATCCAAGATGAAAATGATGAGTTAGAGAACCTTGAGCTCTATATGATCATAGCTAAAGAATTCAAATTACCAGAAATCACATTAAGGCCCAAAAAAGTGTTCAAAGAAGAAACTGAAGATGAAGATGATGAACCTATAGAAGAAACATTCACCGATGATATCATAGAAGTCGAACCTCCGGTGAAAAAGCAAAAATTGTAATATATACCTTTAGATTGTCTCTTAACTATGGTGAATTTTTACAGTTCGCGCACTACCGCGGTATATCGTTTGCCCTCAACAAAGTGATAATTCAATACGAATAAACAAAATGTCCTGGCAAGCATATACTGATAACTTAATCTCCACTGGTAAAATTGACCAAGCAGCTTTGTATTCAAGAGCTGGAGATTCATTATGGGCTCAATCCAATGGTTATCAATTAGATCCAAAAGAAATCACCGAACTCGCTAGAGGTTTTGATGATCCTTCACAATTACAAGCTTCAGGTTTACATTTAAAAGGTGTGAAGTACTTTTTATTAAAAGCTGATGAAAGATCAATCTATGGTAAACAAGAACAAACCGGAGTTGTTTGTGTTAGAACCAAACAAGCTATTTTAGTAGCTCATTACCCTGCTGGAGTTGTTGCAGGTGATGCTACTATGGTTGTTGAAAAATTAGCTACTTACTTAATTAGTGTTGGTTATTAAGGTGAATTTGGTTTGACAATTGTATTGATGGGTATTTGATCTGTCAATTGTGTTGAAGGTGATTTAGTGTTGATGTCTTTGATGGTGTAAGTGATTTGATACGAGGTTGATGATCTTGATTTGATTTGAGGCTGATGATCTTGATTTGATTCAAGGCTGATGATCCTGATTTGAATTCGTTGATGATAACATACTCACCTGTCAAAGACTTTTTGATATCCCTATCTTTCATAATATTTCTGTTATCCAATACATGACAAGTTACTGACTTTATAAGTTGTTTCTTCCTCTTAAAATGGGGATTTTCCTCCAGAATTTGTACATTTCCCTTCTCTGCTACTCTTTCTTCAATTGACTCAACTATCCTCTTGTTTGCACCTCCACCCCCTTACCTTCCCTTACCATCTACTCTAACCCATCCAAACTCTCGGTTCATCCACTACCCAAACACCAAAACATCGTCTCGCACACGACCTCAATGATTGGTCGAGTGCGAATTTTCAACAAAAATTTCAGTAACCAATAATTGTTAAGATATTATCAAGATGTTTAGAGGTATAAAGAATACATCTAAAAATTTGAATTTGATATCCAAAAGATTCAATAGTCATGGACACCATGATCCTCACCCACCAAAGGAAACAGAAATCAATTTATTCACCGTATTAGGGATTGGTGCTGTAGGAGGTGTTACTTATATGTTTTACAAAAATCATAAAAATGGTAATGAACCAGTTATTAAAACTAAATTATATAATGAATTAGAAGACGAAAATAGAATCAATGCTAGAAGTGAAGGATACAAAAAGAAATATCAAATTTCATTCATTAAAAGTGTTATGAGAGATAAAGGTGGTATAGGACAAAATCAATATAGAAAAATGAATGGGGAAATTTTACCAGTTAACTTAATTCCAACTCATTCACCAAATGGTAACCAATTCGGTGCCGGTATCAAATTAAATGAATTAGGTCCAAGAAGAGAAAAGACTCAATATTTTGCTCCTTTAAAACAATAAATTTAACGTCTTAACAAGAATTTCATAAATTTATGTAGATTAGGTTTACATTTTGCATTATTTATTAATAAATAGAAACGGAATTGTGTCTCTGTTATTGGTTCATTTGGGATTCATTTGGATTCACTTAATTTCATTCTGAACTCATTTGCTGTTTGGAACAAGATTTCCATGACGACAACTGAAACTTTAGTGTATCTGATCCAGGGGAACATCTCGTCATTTCAAAATCTTCACAAGAAATCTTTTGGCTTTTACTCGTCATTTAAACTTTTACTCCTGAATCTCGTAGATTTCACAAATTTCTTATCTTTTGATCATCCAAATTACCAAAATAAGTAATTACACAAATTGACCTCTTAATAAAACTTACGGAATTATGCTATCGGTTGTAAGGCACCGGCAATAAAATACGTCTCATACTGAAATACTTACATCATTTCGTCATACATTTTCGTTATCAGCGATTTACGAGTTTCAGAGAGCATGAGGGATACCACGATCCATGGCACGATCCCTAAAATCACTGCATGACTCAAACTTAATTATTTCCTATAAGAACAGAGGAGTAACACCAAAACAATCAATATGTTTTACTCCCTTTTTAGAATAGCTCAATTAGCCATTACAATTGCATCAGCCGTACACAATGTTATGTTGATGAGATATGGTGATCCAGATTTCCATCTTATAGTATCAGCCATAGTTACAGCTGGTTATTTACTTTACAACTTGATTGTTATTTTACCACCATTGATATTAACATTCTTAGAAATAGGATGTTTTGCTAATTCCGTGGTGGCTTTGGTATTCTTATACAAAAAGTATTTATGGTTATTTGAATATTATGGTTCTGATGGGAGACTTAGAGCTGCTTTTGGACTCAACACAACAATGACAGCCACCTTTTTATTCAGTATGCTTATGGTGCTTTATAATGTTACTTATAAAATGCTTAGATACCCTGAAAGTGAATATTATAGTGAATTTATTCATTGTGGAGGTAGAAGAGAACTTGAAACTGGTGGCTTATGCCTTAGAAAGCTTAAATCGGATCTTGTTGAAGTTAAGGAAGTGGTTTAAAGCCGTTTGCGTTTTTCCAAGCCTCTTTCCAGCCTTACGTTAGGGGTAGTCATCAAATTACCATTTACGCACCTAAGGTTAAAAGCACTGAGAAGTGTTAAGAATAGCTCAAATATTTAAATACCACGATGTCTGGACTAAAGTCAACGAAATGAATAAACAAATCTTTTCAATAATCTATAGATTGGTACAAATATTTATATCTGCTGCTTTGTTAGCGATTTTTTGCGTCATTAATAAGTTAGATACTTATGATAGTCCATGGTTATGGCATATCTTAATGTCAGGATTTACAATTTCTTACGTATGTTTGAGTTTAAGTCTTTGTGTACCTCCAATACTTATAATTATCTTAGAGATCTGTTATTTGGTCAATTGGGGGGTGTTGGTTGGATTTATTTGGATTGCTTTCATGCCTAGATATTGTGAACAACCAAGTAAGGTATGTCACTTAGGAACTTCAACTATAGTTTTGAGTACTATACTTGGATTTTCTTTCGTAGTATCATTGATCATGGTCAGTGTGGTTATACATAAAATGGATAAATACCACCAAAAGGAATTGAGATCATTTAAAGGGAATCGAAAAATGGTGGCAGGTTCAATGTTCTTCAAAGATTCAAGGATTTTTGAAGAATCAGATTCTGATTATAAGAGCAACCTCCAAGGTTAATGATAATGTAGTTACGTAATTAATGTAGTTTTTTGATTTTCACTCACATGACTCTTGCTTATAGTTTATGACCATGATTTTTGACGACTTTCTCTCATGGCTCACTCTCATGGTCCTTACAACGTCAATTATCTTCACAGGGTCTATGGACCTCACGACTCTTGTAACCTGTGGCCCTCTACTCTCATTACCACTCCATTTCTCATTGGCCTGTGATTCGAGTGCTCACAAAATGAGTAATTTGATTTTCAAACGATTCTACAAAATGTCTTCAATTGAATGGGTTGTTTTAGTTTTCGATAAACCAAATGCTGATAGATCCAAGGTCAGACCAGTTCATTTACAAAAACTTCCTCCAACTGTCAATAGTGGAATTGTTAAAGCTGCTGGTGCATTCTACCATGATCTCGAAAAGACCAAATTTGCTGGAAGTACTTATCATTTAATGGCTAAAAATAAAGAAGAAATCATTGAATTTTTCAAGAAAGATCCATATTATGAAGCTGGAATCTGGGATCTTGATTCAATTGTTGCTTATCCAGCAGGAATTGCTGTTAGAACTCCAAAAACCATTCCTGGTATTGATGAAGAACTTTTTAAATTATAGGTAAATAACACATATCTCCATTCTCTATGTCATCTAGATCTGCACACTGTTAGGAAGAGTGTGACGAATGAAAGGAGTGAAATCACCTCATAGGTTTTCGGATTTGTTTCTATGTCACATCAAACCCGAGCCGCGAGGCTAAATGCGGCTGCGGTCCCGATAAACATTACCTGTAAATAATGTACCCAATGTTTGTGGTATGATGGTATTAAGACTTCGGATTGAATTGGTTCCTTTTTCCGTAATGACCATATAACAGCCCCGAGAAAAAATCCCACCATTTGAACAGAATAACCACTATTACTTATCACTCTAGAAACTTCCTTCTCCACACTTAACACTTCAACTATACACATCTAACAACTCACCAAAACACTCTCAGCCGGATAAACCAATCAATTATACCGCCACTGATAAACATGGACACCAAATTGGGCCGATTAAACAACGGCCGGACGCCAGAATCCAAAAAATACCCGCACCCCCACTAAGACAAGATCTTCAATTTTGCACCCAAGCTATTTAATGACTTTCGCCTCCCCTTTTTTTCAAAGCTGATAACTAAGTTCAATGTCATCTCAAGAAGTAGAATCAGATTATAGAGGATTCACCGAGGAGGTAGCAGATGAGATTAAAGAGATAGTAAGACAATATTCTCATAATTCTGTTGATGATCCCCTAGCTCTTCAAAGGACCTTGTCTCATGTGTCACAAATTCCTGGTGCAAATCCTTTCAATGGAAATTTAGTTGATCCCCGATTAGATCCAGAATGTGATGAGTTCGATTCCGAGTTCTGGGTCAAGAATTTAAGGAAGTATATGGATTCTGATGTTGATTATTTCAAGCCTTCAAAATTGGGAGTAGCTTTTAAAGATCTTAGATGTTATGGAACTGCTGTAGATAATGATTATCAAGCGAATTTTGCTAACGGTGTGTATAAGAAGGTTTCGAAGTTTGTTACAGGGTTCACTAGAAATGGAGAAGATGGATTTTTCGACATTTTAAAGCCCATGGAAGGGTTGTTGAAGCCAGGTGAATTAACAGTGGTTTTAGGTAGACCAGGAGCAGGTTGTTCAACTTTCTTAAAGACCATTGCTACACAAACTTATGGGTTCCATGTGGATCCTGAATCAACCATCAGTTATGATGGACTTACTCCAAAAGAGATATCTACTCATTATAGAGGAGATGTTATTTATTGTGCTGAAACAGAACACCATTTCCCCCAATTGGCTGTTGGGGATACCTTAGAATTTGCTGCTAGAATGAGAACTCCTCATAACAGAGGAGATGTTGATAGAGAAAGTTATGCTAAACATTTAGCTGCTGTCTATATGGCGACTTATGGATTATCTCATACCAGGTATACCAAAATTGGTAATGATTTCATAAGGGGAGTTTCTGGAGGAGAAAGAAAAAGAGTATCAATTGCTGAAGCAGCAATTCTGCAAAGTAAAATTCAATGTTGGGATAATTCTACCAGAGGTTTAGATTCAGCTACAGCTTATGAATTCATTAAAGCTTTAAAAACCAGTGCTTCTATTCAAGAAACCACTCCTTTAGTGGCTATTTATCAATGTTCTCAAGATGCTTATGATATCTTCGATAACGTTGTGTTATTATATGAAGGGTACGAAATCTTCTTTGGTAAGACGGATGTAGCTAAACAATTTTTTGAGGATATGGGATATCAATGTGCTGAAAGACAAACCACAGCTGATTTCTTAACCTCGTTATCTAATCCTGCTGAAAGAATCGTTAAGCCAGGGTTTGAAAATCGAGTTCCAAGAACTCCAATTGAATTTTACCAATATTGGAGAAACTCTCCACTCAGACAAGGTTTGTTAGATGATATCGAACAGTATTTGAAAGTAGCTCCAGAAACCAATGAATTGAAAGAGAATCATAAAGCCAAACAAGCTAAAAGTTCAAGACCTGCTTCTCCTTATGTGGTATCTTTTGGAATGCAAGTCAAATATATCTTACATCGTAATTGGTTAAGATTGAAAGCTGATCCTTCTATAACTTTGTTTTCATCTATTGGTAATTCCTGTATGGCTTTGATCACAGCATCTATCTTCTACAACTTACCTAACACCACAGCTTCTTTTTCCCATAGAGCTTCAGCTTTATTCTTTGCTACTTTATTCAATGCCTTTGCTTCGATTTTAGAGATTTTCTCTCTTTATGAAGCAAGACCAATCGTGGAAAAGCATAAAACTTATGCTTTGTACCATCCAAGTGCTGATGCTTTTGCTTCCATTATAACTGAAATGCCTAATAAATTGATCACGGGGATTATCTTCAATATCATCATCTATTTCATGGTAAACTTGAAAAGAAGTGCTGGTCCATTCTTTCTTTTCCTTTTGATAGCCTTATCTGCCACCATAACCATGTCCCATATCTTTAGGACTATTGGTGCTGCTACTAAGACTCTTTATGAAGCTATGACTCCAGCTTCACTTATTTTAACCTCCTTGATTCTTTTCACAGGGTTTGTAGTACCAACTCCTAATATGTTAGGTTGGTGTCGATGGATCAACTATTTGGATCCTATTGCTTATACATTTGAAGCTTTAATGGCTAATGAATTTCATGGAAGAGAATTTGAATGTTCCCAGTATATTCCATCAGGGGAAGGGTTCCCAAAGGTTGCAGAAGGTAACACTAATGTTGCTTGTTCAGTGGTAGGAGGTTCATTAGGTGATAATATGGTTAGTGGTGATCGTTATATTGAATTATCTTATCAATATTACTATAGTCATGTTTGGAGGAATTTTGGTATCACTTTAGGATTCATGATATTCTTCCTTTTCACATATATTGTGTTGTGTGAGTTTAACAAAGGAGCCATGCAAAAAGGAGAAATCTTATTATTCCAAAGAAGTGCTTTGAAGAAAGAGAAAAACCTTGCTTCAGCTGCTGACTTAGAAAGTGGTTCTTATGAGAAGACCCCAGATCAATATGAGTATTCCGAGGATGATCAGAAACTTATAAGGAACACCAATATCTTCCATTGGAGAAATATCACTTATGAAGTTAAGATCAAATCAGAAACAAGAGTTATTTTAGATGATGTGGATGGATGGGTTAAACCAGGTCAAGTAACAGCTTTAATGGGAGCTTCTGGAGCAGGAAAGACCACTTTATTGAATGCCTTAAGTGAAAGATTGACTTCAGGAGTGATAACAAGTGGTAGTAGAATGGTCAATGGTAATGCTTTAGATAGTTCTTTCCAAAGATCTATTGGTTATGTTCAACAGCAAGATTTACATTTGACTACTTCTACTGTTAGAGAAGCTCTAACTTTCAGTGCTTATTTAAGACAACCCAATCATATTTCTAAGAAAGAAAAGGATGAATATGTTGAATATGTTATCAAATTATTGGAAATGGAACGTTATTCAGATGCCGTTGTAGGGGTAGCTGGAGAAGGTCTTAATGTCGAGCAACGTAAGAGATTAACTATAGGTGTTGAATTGGTAGCTAGACCTAAATTGTTAGTGTTCTTAGATGAACCAACTTCAGGTTTAGATTCACAAACTGCTTGGTCTATCTGTAAATTGATTAGGAAATTAGCTGATCATGGTGAAGCTATTTTGTGTACCATCCATCAACCTTCAGCCATTTTGTTACAAGAATTCGATAGATTATTGTTCCTTCAGAAAGGAGGACAAACGGTTTATTTTGGAGATTTAGGGAAGAACTGTTCTACTTTGATTGATTACTTTGAAAAGTATGGAGCTCCTAAATGTCCTCCTCAAGCTAATCCTGCTGAATGGATGTTACAGGTTATTGGAGCCGCTCCAGGATCTCATGCTAAACAGAATTACTACGATGTTTGGAAACGTTCAAGTGAATATCAAGAAGTACAAAATGAACTTAGTCACATGGAAACAGAATTAGTCAAATTACCCAAAGACGAGAGTGAAGAGAATTTGAAAACTTTTGCTACCCCCATCTTAAAGCAATATGTCATAGTCACCAAAAGACTTTTCGAACAATATTGGAGAACTAATGCTTATCTTTATTCTAAATTTGCTATGGCCATCTTAACATCCTTGTTCAATGGGTTTGTCTTCTTCAAAGCTGATAAATCTTTACAAGGATTGACTAACCAAATGTTTTCAATTTTCATGTTCATTTCTGTATTTGGAACTTATGTTCAACAATATTTACCATTGTTTATATCACAAAGAGAGATCTATGAAGTAAGGGAAAGTCCTTCTAGAACTTTCAGTTGGATAGCTTTCATGGCAGCCCAAATTACAGCAGAAATCCCTTGGGATTTACTTTGTGGAACTGTTGCTTTCTTATGTTGGTATTATCCTGTTGGATTATATGAAAATGCAGTTCCAACCGATTCAGTTGCTGAGAGAGGAGCTTTCATGTGGTGGATGATGGTACTTTATTATATTTATAATTCAAGTATGGCTCAATTGGTTGTTTCATTTAATGAACTTGAAACCAATGCTGCCAATTTAGCCAATTTATTCTTCTCCATGTGCTTAATGTTCTGTGGGGTGTTAGCTTCAAGTGATACTATGCCAGGATTTTGGATCTTTATGCACAGATTTAATCCTATGACATATTTTGTTAGTGCAGTGTTATCAACTGGATTAGCTGATTCTACAGTTAGTTGTTCACAAAGAGAATTGGTTTTATTTAATCCTTTTGAAGGTCAAACGTGTTTGGAATATGCTGGATCATTTGCTAATCTGACGGGTGGTAACTTACTTAATCCTCAATCAACTTCCATGTGTGAATATTGTACACTTTCCACGACAAATCAGTTTTTGGATCAAGTGAATGCTTCTTTGTCAACAAGATTCAGAGATATGGGGGTATTTATAGGGTTTATAGTATTCGATTGGGTGTTGGCCTGTTTTTTCTATTGGTTAACAAGGGTGCCAAAGAGATCCAGAGAGAAGAAGAATTAATGGATTCATATATGCAAAATGGACTGACTCTGACTCTGACTGCCTATAGCTATGGAGCCTACTGACCTATGGAGCCTACTAACCTATGGAGCCTACTAACCTATGGAGCCTACTAACCTATGGAGCCTACTAACCTATGGAGCCTACTAACCTATGGAGCCTACTAACCTATGGAGCCTACTAACCTACGGAGCCTCCTAACCTTTAAGCAAACAATAGCCAGCTGGCTTACAGCCAACTGTCTTCCCTAACTGACCAGCAGCTATTTATCTACAGGGAATTTCTTAAACTCAGTATTGAAGTACCTTCTACTAAGTGAAAACTTCTCTTCTGTCACATTACTCTTATTGATTTGTCCCACAGCAGCATGGGTTGTGAATTTACTAACTAACAAATCACTTGAAATCACAAATAATGGTGCTAACATAAGTAACAAACCATTGGTTTGAAATTTATTCATCATGTGCTATTTGAACTCCTTTTAAACTCTGACTTCGAGCTGTAACTTTGTACTATAACTCTGTCTATCCTTGTGAACTATTCTTACACAAAAGACAACTATGGGGTATCAAACAAAAAAATTGCTAAGCTTTTATATTCAGATGATTAGATCTGAAAATTGCTAAAAATTTTCAACCGCTTCCGCTTTATCGCGAAATCCGAAAGGGGAAAGGTCCGATTCAAATATAGAGAAGTAACAGAACATTGTATATGTAAATGATTCGATTCATTACCAGTAGAATTCAAATAGTTTAACTATATAAATCATCATCTTCTTCAGCATTAGTACTACCGAATTGAGCACCAGCTTCAGTTGCATTAGTTGAAGGTTCATTATTTTCACCACCTTCACTGAATCTGAAATTAGTGAATTGACCTCTTGATGCTAAAATTTGTTGAGCATAAGCTTCATATCTTCTTAATTCAGCATCTGATACTGATCTTTTAGCTGTCTTCATAGCTTCTTCGAAATGAGCTCTGGTTATGTATGGAACTGGATCTTCTTCTTCCTCTTCTTCAGCATCACCTTCTTTCTTCATTTCAACATCTTCACTTGATTTATTAGCTTCTTTTAATTTATTAGCTTTAACTTGAGCTTCAATAGAATCTTTAATAGCAAATTTAGCTGATCTTTGAACAATATATGATAAATCAGCACCACTGAAACCATTGGTAATTTTAGCAATTTCAGTTAATTTTAATCCTGGTTCTAATGGAGTATTTCTTAATTGAGCTTCTAAAATTGATAATCTTGCTAATTCATCAGGTAATGGAACATAAATTAATTGATCTAATCTACCAGGTCTTAATAAAGCAGGATCAATTTGATCAGGTCTATTAGTAGCACCAATAACGAAAACATTCTTTTTAGCATTCATACCATCCATTTCAGTTAATAATTGATTAACAACTCTATCACTTGCACCACCAGCATCACCATTTGAACCACCTCTTGATTTAGCAATAGAATCTAATTCATCTAAGAAAACAACTGTTGGAGCAGCAGCTCTTGCTTTATCGAAAATATCACGAATATTTGATTCTGATTCACCATACCACATACTTAATAATTCTGGACCTTTAACAGAAATGAAATTAGCTGAAACTTCAGTAGCAACAGCTTTTGCTAATAAAGTTTTACCAGTACCTGGAGGACCAAAGAATAAAACCCCTTTTGATGGTGATAAACCGAATTTTTGATATTGTTCTGGATGTAAAACAGGATATTCAACAGTTTCTTTTAATTCAGCTTTAATACCATCTAATCCACCAATATCATCCCAAGTGACATTAACATTTTCAACAACAGTTTCACGTAATGCTGAAGGATTAGAATTACCTAAAGCAAATCTAAAGTTTTCCATAGTAACACCTAAAGAATCTAAAACTTCAGCATCAATAGTTTCTTCTTCTAAATCAATTAAATCCATTTTTTCTCTAATTTGTTGCATAGCAGCTTCTGAACATAATGAAGCAACATCAGCCCCAACAAAACCATGAGTTTCTGAAGCAATAGCTTCTAAATCAACATCATCAGCTAATTTCATATTCTTGGTATGAATTTTTAAGATTTCTAATCTACCAGCAGCATCAGGAACTCCAATATCAACTTCTCTATCGAATCTACCAAATCTTCTTAAAGCAGGATCAATTGAATTTGGTCTATTAGTTGCAGCAATAACCACAATATTTGATCTAGCTTTCATACCATCCATTAAAGTTAATAATTGTGAAACAACTCTTCTTTCAACTTCACCATTGGTTTTATCTCTTTTTGGAGCAATTGAATCAATTTCATCAATGAAAATAATTGAAGGAGAATTCTTTTCAGCTTCTTCAAAAGCTTTTCTTAAATTTGATTCCGATTCACCTGCCATTTTAGACATAATTTCTGGACCATTGATTAAGAAAAAGAAAGCCCCAGTTTCGTTAGCAACAGCTCTTGCCATAATAGTTTTACCAGTACCTGGAGGACCATACATTAAAATACCTTTTGGAGGTTTAATACCAATTGATTTGAATAATTGAGGATGTCTCAAAGGTAATTCAACTAATTCTCTGATTTGAGCCATTTGTTTCTTACATCCACCAATATCATCATAACCAACATCATTCAAATTGTTTTCTTCATCTTCTCTATTAATTGGTTCACCTTCACAATGAATAATAGTATCTTGAGCAACTATAGCAATTTCTTCCGGATCAACTTCAACAACTTTGAATTCAACTTGTCTCATACCACCTCTAACAGTAAATAAATCACCTTTTCTAACAGGTCTATAAGCTTCAACAAAGTAAGGTTTTAAATATACATCAAATAATGATCCAGTAATTCCTTCAACAGTATCAGCAATTGGTAAAACAGAGATTCTATTGGCATATTTGATATCAGGACATGGATGAATAGTAATAATATCACCTAATCTAACCCTTAAATTGTTTCTAACACATCTATTAATTCTTGCTACACCATCTTCCATTTCATCATCTGCTAAGACAATTAACACGGTATCTTTTCTCTTTTTACCTTTGACCAAAACAGTATCACCTCTAAATAATTGTAATAATTCCATTGTATTAGAAGACATGGTAACAACAGAATTATCATCATTAGTTGCATCATCTACAATTAAGGCATTATCTTTCTTCTTTCTTCTTAAAATTGCAGTTGCGGTTTTATCTTCTTCAGCTCTAATACCTGAAGCATCGACTAATGGTTTTTTATCTTCACCTGTCATTATCGAGAGTTATAATTGATAATAATTGTGGTTGAGTAAAATTGGATTTATCGCCACCCAGATTTTTTATCGAACTTTCCAGTGCGACTTAAATCCTCAGAAAGTCTCCGTGCATGGGGTTCGAACGCGTTGAGATATTGAGGAGTGAGGGTGGTTTGGGGAAATTTGAAATTTAAATCATGTCTAATGCTTCATGTATATTCTGTAAGATCATCAAAGGAGAAATTCCTTCAATGAAATTGATTGAGACTAAATATTCTTATTCATTTTTGGATATCCAACCTTTATCAGATTATCATTGTTTAGTTATACCAAAATTTCATGGTGCTAAATTGCATAATATTCCGGATGATTATTTAAGTGATATCTTACCTGTTGTTAAGAAATTATCAATTGCTTTGGGATTAGATCAAAACAATACTCCTGAAGGTGAAGGTTATAATGTCTTACAAAATAATGGTAGAATTGCTCATCAATTAGTTGATCATGTTCACTTTCATTTAATCCCTAAGAAGGACAGTCAATCAGGTTTAGGAATTGAATGGCCAAGTCAAGAAACTGATTTTGAAAAATTAGGGAAATTACATGCTGCCTTGAAAGAGAAATTGGAGAAGTTATAATATTACCCGTGGATCTTTATTGAATAAGTTATAATATTACTCTGTAGATCTTTACTGGTTTAATATATTACCCTATGAATCCTATAAATCACACTCTTTAGTCTACAAAATCCCTCCTATGAATCCTCCAACCCATCCAACCATATAACTGGTGAAAAATGTTAATGTTTGAGCTCCAAAAGGAAAGTAACTAATTGTATAGTATAATACTGCAAATATCTCAATAACTCCTGTTATTATGGTGAATATAGTACTTTTCATAACAATGGAAGCATACAAGGTAGCTAATACTGATCCGAAGAACACACCACTAAACACTATTCTATCTTTAGATATCAAATGGTAAAAGTATTTCTTTGGTCCTTGTAAGATCCCAAAAGATATAACAAATAATAAAGATCCTAATGACCATAACATACCGAATTTTCTAGGTTTCAATGCTAAAACTGGAAACAAAAAGAAACTTATACCGAAACATAAAGCTGAACCTGCTAAACACATTATAAATCCTACGATCTTCTCAAAATTACTCAATTGAAACCAAGAAGGTTCTTGAATTTGATTCTCGTTTCTATAAGTTGGAAGGGAAGTATATAAATCATTAGCACCATTTTTTATATAATCTGTCCATTCTGAAAATGCTGGCATTGAAGGACCACTTGAGGTTGTATTCCTTTGAGTCCAATTATTGAACTGAGTTCTAAAGGCATTCTCTGATTCCATGATGATATCGCGAAAAGATGACGCGAATAGAGATAGGGAAGACAGAGCAAGAAGAGAACGCAGACCAGAGAACTGACCAGAGAACTGACCAGAGAACACACAGAACACACAGAACAGACTAGAATCTATATTTGATCATTACCAGTAATAATCTCCAGGAAAAATTCATCAGGATCAAAATTCTCTTCATTTTGATGATTCTGGAAATCTTGCATAAAGTTCCCATCATTATTATCATCATAATTTCCTTCTGTTCCTTCATTACCTAAATTCAAATTCGGTATACCTTGTTCCAAATTATTAATATTATCTTGTAACAACTTCCTTGCCTTTTCTTGTTGTTGTAAAACATATTGTAAATGTATTATATAATCAACGGATTTATTCAAAATAGTTGATTTATTAGGCTTAGATTCTTTCACTTTAACAGTACTCAACAACTCACTTATTTCTTCATTATTTAATTGAGCTGATTTTTGAAATGTTTGAACAGCTACTAATTGAGGATTTAATAATGATGGAGGTACTAAAACTCCTAATTCTTTAATCTTTTCTTTAATTAAATCTCTCCTCCTTCTTTCAACTGCATTATGGAATTCTCTTCTTCTTTTTAATTTTTCTTCTTTAGTCAATTGTTTGGATGAGATATTATCTTCTAATCCACTATTACTGGGAGCTGAAGTACCTAATTGATTTGATGAATCATTAGAGAATTCAGAAAATTGACTTCTTGGTTGATAGGTATTGGGGAAATTACCATTGGTGGTTGGTGGTGATAAGTAATTATCAACATTATTAGGTACACTTGAATTTTGTAAGTTTAAAGAAATACTTCTACTATGATTATATTGAGGAGGTGAATTCAAATAAGATCCAAAATTTGGTGATCTTAAAGTATCTAAACTTTCACCAAAATTGGTTGAACTTGGTGATAAGTAAGAACCAGAATTTAAATCGAAATTATTAATGTTTTGAAATGGAATACTTCTAGCATTAATATTAGCGGCGATTTCTGGACTTAAAGTATGTAAATCAATAGTTGCTTTGGTGGGAGGTGAAAAATATTGAGAATCTAAGAATCCTCCATTAGTAGTATTATTCTGGGGTGATATAATCTGATCTAAATTTGCTGGTTCATTATTAAAACTACCAACAAATTGTGGTGAAGCTCCTTGATTAATTTGAAAATTTGAATCCAATTCATCTAAGAAAGGTTCATTCTGATAGGATCCTATTTCATTCCTTGGACTTAAGAATTCTGATCCTGGAATTGAAGGAAATTGATTATCAAAATCATCTTGTAAATTACTCTCAAATGGTTGTTCCATATTTAAACTAAAATTATTATTAACATTGGTTGATTGGGGGTTGTCATTGGTTTCAAAATTATCGAATTGATAATTTTCATCAAAGTTCTGATCAAATTGATCATTCGGACTATCTTTAAGGTACTGGTCCATTGCAATTGCCCGTGATAACTTTACACTTGGATTTTCTCAAAAAATTCCCTCCAGCAATTGCGTAAATCTCATGGTTACCCGGCCAGAGAAAACGGTTATTTTAATCAGGGGTATGCAAGATGTAGTTGAAGTCTACAGAGATGTATTATACATTGTGGTTAGTCTATAAGGAGGTTACATATCAAAGATATCATCAAGAATAGTGGAAAATCGGTGCTTTTGTTGGGGTGTAAATACTTGAAATATGGTTTCTCGTAAATTCAAAAAGTTATCTTTTAACTCTTTATCTTCATCATTTAAATTCTCGGATTTCGAGTCCGTCTGTGTTCCGATACTTATTCTATTAGGAGTTGTAGAAGATGATGACTTTCCCCTATTCTTTGGTGGGTCTAAAGTGGTGGAAGTAATAATATTTGATAGATTCTTGGTGGAGCCACTCCTACTATCGGCATCTAAACGGTCAATTGTAGGATTGGCACTCAAATCTGCAGGTGATAGAAGTTTATCGTCCAATGAAGGAATATGATGGTTTTTCACGTTCACTTTAGACACTTGTCGAACTTCTGTAAAGTTACGGGGTTTGGAGGTGTTTGAAGGGGTTACGTTGGGTATGATAGGGGGTCTAGGTACCCAATGAGGAGTTTTTATCATATCAACAGATATTTTCCTATCATTTTTAGATCTTCCTGTATTGTTGGATCTTCCTGTATTACTCTTTGTTGAAGCATTTTCCTTCCTGTCTTTTGAGGCTTTACTCACCATACTTTGTTTAGAGTATCTTCTCTGAGTTTGAGATTTCTTATCTTCTTCCACAACTATGGGTTGGAATTCTTCTCTAGGAATGGTTCTAGATGATTTCCGTTTTGGTCGGAAATGAAAGATATTCTGATACCATTTTTTTGCATCTGGTTCATCAATGATATGGCTTAGAAACGGAAAGTGAGTTGGTGAACTGAAAGTGGGTCCGCCTGTTTGGGGAGGAATTGAAGATCCAGAAGAATTGAAATAATACACCTTACTTTTATCTTCCTTAGGTTGAAAAGTATCAGTTTGAGGAGTCACTGGCGTGTCTAATTGCTCATAAACATCATTATCAAATAATTCACTATTGACCTGTTGAAGATTCTCTTCTATGGATATTTCTCTACCAGGGAATGATAATTGACTCCTAAAACTATCATTCATAGACTTCCTGGGATCTGACCTATCAACATTGAAAGCAATTGTTCTGCATGAGGTAGGTGTCAGATAATAGGAAGGGGAGAAAGGAGGTTCAAAAGTATGGGCATGAGACACTTCTGGGGTCTTTATTTCTTCATCTATTAATTCTAATGGTGCTGTTTTATGAAATACAACCCCCTGAGGTAAGATTTTAGATGTCCTGATTCTAGTATCATTAATCGAACTCTCTATGCCTGTCCCCGCCTCATATTCAACTATAGGCGACTTTTCCATAGAATGAATATTTTCACCATCGTCAACTCCCACTTCCTTTTGACCATCAAACTGACTGTCATGGGGTAGTTCTACCTTATCTACTGAAGACTCTTCTGATGGTTCTCCATTATCTATGGGTGGTGCATCAACAAAATATTCACGTCCGCCTTTAGGCTGCACGTCGTCACCTCTGAAAGTAGGTACCAGAGATGAAAGTTTTCTAGACAACAGATCAAGTTTTTCATCCCATGAAAGATAAACATCACTTCTTTCTTCTTCAGGTGTAGGTTCTCTTCTTGAATACCTCACTTTGGCTATTGACTCTATTCTACTTAAATCATCCTTCAGATTAACACTCAAAATCTCAACTGTGCTAGTGCATGGAGTTTCAAGCAACTTTGGGTCAGTTTTTGGAATAGAACTGGATAAATCGGCATATGGATTAAATAAGGACTTCATACTCACCTTTCTAGGTAGTCTTTTGGTCTCGTTATGCAGTTTCCCTAGTTCATTGTCTGGTTCGAACTTTGAAATCAAACTTTTAACACTCATACCTAACTTTCATCTTCAAGTAGACTTACCTAAATAAATAATTCCCATTAAAGTTAAAGTTTGGGAAACCAGTACACCTCACTATACATTTTGTTGCAGCATTTCGCAGCCAAACAGTTTACTCGTTTAAGAGAAGAATGACGATTTATTTACTATTTAGTCTTTCGTTTGTTTATAATCTTCTTTTTGATATGTTTCTTCATTTTTGTTTTCCTCTTTTCTTGTTTAGCTAATTTTGCTGCTTCTTTCCTTTGTTTTTTCTCATCTTTATCTTCGAATCTTTTACCTTTTGGTTTCTTATCATCATCAGATTCATATTCTGAATCAGTTTCAGATTCTTCATCACTGTCATCGGATTCTTCTTCTTCTTCAGATTCTTCTTCAAGTTCTTGCTTACCTAAAAGATCAGTCAAAGTATCTATCTTACCTTCAGAGAATTTATTGAAATCTCTGTCTTCAATGTTATGTAAAGATCTGACTAAATGAACCGATCTGAATATTTCATCTTCTAATTCATCGTCATCGTCGGTTTTCAATGGTAACTTATCTAAATATTTACCTAATTCTTCGTCTGAATTATTTTCAATGCCTAAAAGTTCATTCTCTTCGGTTATGTATTTGAATATGAGTCTTTCAGGATAAACATTTATATTCTTTCTATTGAAAAAATCATTAACATTCTTAATATCCATTCTTAAGAAATCAAGGGACATAGGATGTTCATATTCAACAGATTGTGAAACATCTATAATATATAACTTATCTTGGTGAACAATGGAATTATATTCACTTAAATCAGCATGAACTAATCTACATTCCTTATACATCCTTCTCATATAAAATAACATTTGATGATAATAATGAACGATCTCTTCTTCATCTTTGAAATCATGATCTTTTAATTTTGGTGATGGTTGACCTTCTCCTTTAGTTAAGTATTCCATAACTAACACATGACTTCGTATATCTATAGGTTCAGGACATGGTATTCCATTAGTGTACAATCTTTTTAAATTTCTGAATTCCTTTTCTGCCCATACTTTAACCATTTTTCTAGGGTTGGATTGATTTTTGGTATTTCTAAATCTAAATTCTCCATCAACATATCTTTCTCTATCTTTGAATACTAAAATTGATGTCTTATAGATCTTAACAGCATATTCTTTTACGATATTACCTTCTTCATCTTCATGATCTCCATGATAAACATTGGCTTCTTTACCTGTACTTATACAACCATTAATTCTTGAAAGTATCCCCTTATTTATTAACTTGGCTAAAAATCTCATGGTACGAGGATCTAATACTTGTTCTACTGTAGCTCTGTTAGCTCTATCTTTTGTGATTTTAGGTCCTTTTTTGATGAAATCGGTTTTGATTTTGTCGGCATATTTGGTCACTATATCTCCTTTATCTGTAAGAGTCTTGGGTAAGTTCTGAGGACTTGAATCAGAATCTGAATCTGAGTCTGAACTGAAACTATCATTCTTCATATTTGAGATGAGATGAAAATCGCACTAACCTCATTTCCCGATCTTGTTGATAATGAATGTCAAATCGAGGTTAACGCTTATATTGCCGCAAGTACGTAGGAATTGAAAAGATACATACAGTTCTGATGTCTCTGGTCTAAAAACTTTCATATACTAACAATTCAGAAATTTTTTGGTATTTTACCACTCTTTATAGGGGTCGAAATGGTTCTTGGTGTGGCCATCTTAAATAAAGCAGGGGGTGCTTTTGGAGTATTATCACTTTTAACAGGTCATCCTATTAACTTCTGGCAATGGTTATACAATGTTTCATGTTTATGTATCTTACCTTTTTATATTTCTGCATTATCAAATTTAACTGTTAAGTTTAGAAACGTTAGAAAGATATCATTTGCTTGTCTTATTTATACATTCGACACTGCTTTCGGACTTTTATATACATTATATTTCACTTACTTTTGGTTTAGTAGTGAAGATACTAATCCAACAGGTACTAAAAGAGATTATATGGCAAGTGGAGCTTCTAAAAGTTATAGTTCCAGTTCAACTAAAGATATGTCACAATCTGCATCACCCGCAAGAGAATTATTCTTAACTGTTAGTGCTACATTAATAACTACATGTTTGAGATTTTATTTCAATCTTGTAATGGTTTCCTTTTCCAGATCATTAATCAAACAATATACTAATGATACTGTTAATGTCAATATCATTGATGAAGAAGCTCAAGAAATCTTCAGTAAGAATACTATTTTAAGTAGAATCAAGAAGGCAGTTTACGAATTAGAAATGAGATCTAAAGATATTTTAACCGAATACTTCCAATAATTAATATAGAATACTCAAGCTCACTACCGAGCCCTCTCACTACTAAGCTCTCTCACTGATAACAAAAATCTCACGATAACACATCACAACCGATACATCATTTTAATCCAGAACATTACCAATGGGTCAAAGTGTTAGTGTTGATAACGATGGAATTAGAGGGGATGTCGAATCAGTAGATGTTTCTAAGGAGGAGTTGATTGAGTTCTTCCATAGAAAATGTAAGTCATTGTTACGTAAAGTGGAACTTAAGGCAATTGCTACAAAGACCAATATTACTAATTTGAATGAAAAGACTGTGATAACACCTAGTGATTTGGCATATCTCTTACAATTGTGTCGTAAGGATGATGAAGTTACACAAATCAATCAAAAATTTGGTGATGTTATTCAAATGATTTATGACGCATTTAAGATAACAGGTTCAATTCCATTTATTCGAGAGTTTGAGAACCAACAAGGCAATTCTTTAACCATTGACGAGTTGATAGTCAATTCAGTCATCTATAATGGGAAGTTCAAGAAAGTAGTCCATGATTACGACCCTTTAAAGCTATTGTTCATATCATTATCATATAAAAGTTTGGTGGAATATAGTAAATTTCACGCTAAAAAGGATACTGTGGGTAATATGGTGACGATAAAGGCTTTAAAGATTGAAGGAGATCATTTGGAGAAACGGTTGATATGGAAAAGTCTTCCACAATTCAAAGATTTTGATGGCATTGATCTCAATGACTTGTATATTGAAGGACACGATTTACATCAATTGGTAACATTATTCTTACTTTTATCATCGATTTCCCCTAGCAGTAAGTCAAGAATGGAATTTGAATTGTACAAATTGTTGAAAGAGAGTTGGTCAAACTTTGAAGATTCAGCTCTTAGTTTATTGAAGTATATGGATATCAATATCACCCAAAACAATTTAAAAACCACAAAAATCAAGTATGACCATTTTTTCACTAATGAACATCAAATCATTATCAATGTACTCAAAGACGGATTCACAGCATTATTTGAAACTGGTTTCTTATCTGCAAATTTCGATGATACTGTGGTGACAGAAACTCCAGTTAAATCGAGTTTCTCAGGATCAAAATTAATGAATAATGCCACAATCTCAAGTTTTAGTACTGCTCTTAAAGCTTTAGGATCAGAAACTCAAATCACAACAGAAAATCTAATCAAACTTTATATTGGGAAAGAAGCAGGATTCTCCATAAGATCATTGGAACTGAAGATTTTCAAATGGCAAGCTCCAACGTTATTCATCGTTTCTGGTAAAAGATTGAAATCCAAGACCGTAGCCACTAACAAAAGATATCTTCAGTTTGATAATGAGTACCCTAGATACTTCAGATCAGTAGAAAATCCATTAAAAGACTGGCAATTAGAAAATGATCGCATAACTTATGGAGTTCTTGTAAGTCAACCGTGGAGAACTTCCAATAAGAAAAATTTCGGAGATACCCAAACAACCATATTCAGTTTATCTCCTCATTTCGATTTCTATAAAAGTTCCAGTAGTCCTATCTTAAATGGAGAATCAATATATTTCAATACTTTAGGTTTGGGTTTGGGTTTTGGTGATGAACAACCAATAAATAAAAATGGAGTTCGGAAGTACTTACCAGGGGATGTTTCCTTAACCATTGAATCCAATCTAGAGTTTGCTGTGTTCAGACATCTTTCAAATGGATCTAATTCCTATTTTAATAAATCTAAGCAACATCAATTGACTTTTGAGAACTTTGAAGATAGATTCATGATAACTGACTTGGAAGTTTGGGGTGTAGGTTCAACCAAAGAGTTGGAATTACAAAAGAAACAATGGGAATGGGAAAATAAGCAAGCAGAGTTAAGACAAAGTGTCAATTTGAAGACCATGGGTGAAGATAGAGCATTTTTGGAAATGGTAGGACTAGTTGGAAATCATGGAGGATCCGGTGGATCAGTATAGCATTAATATAAACATATTGGGTACTCTCCTTATGTTACTCTTCTCGAACTGACATCTTGATCTAAGACATCTCCATAATCTCAAATTCGCATCTCATCGCATTTTTCATCATGGCTAAAGATAAATCCAAAGAGTCTAAAAAGACAGAGGAAAGAAAACCAATAACCGAGGATAGCAGATTTGCATCTGTTCATAATGATCCAAGGTTCAAGTTCCCTAATTTGAACAAATTGAAAGTCAAAGTTGATGATAGATTCAGTAAGAAAGAATTGAAAAAATTGAATAATAGTAAGAAAGCCTCAATTGATAGATACGGAAGAAAGATCAAAGAGAAGGATAGTGGTTTGGATAAGTTCTATGAAGAAGAGGAAGAAGATGACGAGGAAGAAGAGGAAGAAACTGAAGACAAGAAAAGTGATGACGAAGAAAGTGACAGTGAAAGTGATAGTGGTAGCGACAGTGAAACTACCTTGACCAGTGCATTAGATCGTGCTAGAGGTGAGGGGGGTGAAAGTGAAAGTGAAGAAAGTGATAGTGAAAGTAGTGAAAGTGAAAGTGAAGTTGAAATCGAAGAAGAAAGTGAAATCGAAATCGAGGATACTAAACCTGAAGAAGGTGATCCCTCAGATACTTTTGCTGTGGTTAATATGGATTGGGATAATTTAAGAGCCGTCGATTTGATGGCTACTTTCATATCGTTTGTTCCAAAAGGAGGATTAATCAAATCTATCACCATTTACCCATCAGAATTCGGTAAAGAACAAATGCAAAAAGAAGAAAC
The DNA here is from genome assembly GCA_030570975.1 of Yamadazyma songkhlaensis. NCBI lineage: Eukaryota > Fungi > Ascomycota > Pichiomycetes > Serinales > Debaryomycetaceae > Yamadazyma > Yamadazyma songkhlaensis. The sequence continues at coordinate 655,619 of JAJLWX010000004.1, read as the reverse complement.
TGAAGGTCCTTCAAGAGATTTATTCAAGAAGAAATCCAAAAAGGTTGAATCTGATGATGAAGATGAAGATTTTGATACCACGAATGCTGCTGACTTAGAAAGAGCTGCTAAAAAATTATATGAAGAAGGTGATGGAGAAGAAGATTATGATAGTAAAGCTTTACGTCGTTATCAATTACAAAGATTAAGATATTATTATGCTGTTGTTAAGTGTGATAGTATATCAACTGCCCAATCCATTTACAAGAACTGTGATGGTACTGAATATGAATCTACAGCCAATATCTTTGATTTGAGATATGTTCCGGAAGGAATGGAATTTGATGATTCTGAAGCTAAAGATCAATGTTTTAAGATTCCTACAAACTACAAACCTAACACTTTGTTTGTTACTGATGCTTTACAACATTCCAAAGTCAAGTTAACCTGGGATGAAACTCCTAAGGAAAGATTAGCTGTTGCGAATAGAGCTTTTTCTCAAAAGGAAATCGATGAAATGGATTTTAAAGCTTACCTTGCTTCTGGAAGTGAAGATGAAGGAGAAGATGATTCAGCTAAAGATAAATATAAGAATTTATTAGGAGGAGTATCATTCGGATCTAAAAAAGATGAGGATGAAGAGGATGAAGTTGATATGGAAATTACCTTTGATCCTGGATTACAAGCTCCAGAACCTGTTGAAAATGATGAAGAAGAAGAAGAAGATACATTATCAGCATATAAACGTAGACAAAAAGAACGTCGTAAAGCTAGATTAGAAAAATTCAAACAAGAAAAACAAGGTAAAGAACCTGAACCTAAGAAAGAAAAGAAAGATAAGAAATCTAAGAAAGCTAAGGCCCCAATTGATGAAAAAGCTCAAGCAGAATTAGAATTGTTAATGATGAATGAAGATGGTGAAAAGGAAGATAATCATTTCGACATGAAAGATATCATCAAATCTGAAAAGAAAAAGGGTAAGAAAGGAAAGAAAACCGAAGAAGTTCAAGATAACTTTGAAGTTGATTTGAATGATGATCGTTTCAAGGAAATCTTTGAAAACAGAGATTATAATATCGACCCAAGTAACACAGATTTCAAGAAAACCAAAACCATGAAGAAAATTTTAGATGAAAGATCTAAAAGACAACATAAGGGTAAAAGTGATCAACCAAAGAAGAAGGTCAAGACCAATGATTTGAATAATTTGGTTGATAAAATCAAACGTAAACATAAACATTAGCATTGTAATATATAAGAATCGAACCAAAAAAATTTCTGGTAGTCCTCTGATAAACCTCCAACTCTCTCCAGCATCCCCTCTGTCTACCTCCCTGGCTGCAAAAAATTGCTGCTGAGAAAATTTTTCAGAAGAAAAACACGCGTTGACAAAAATCTCAAAATCTGAATCAACAACTTTTCATGAACTTCTTCAAATTGTTAGGATTGTTATCCTTAATTCATTTATCATCGGCTTTACATTTCTACTTGAATACCGGGGAATCAAGATGTTTCTTTGAGGAATTACCAAGAGATACTTTGGTTGTTGCTAAAATTGAAGCCTTAGAATATAATGAACATTCCAACGATTACTACAAGAATCCTAATTTGAGATTAGAATTCATCGTTGAAGAAACTTTCGATAACGACCATAGAGTTGTTAATCAAAAAGCTTCTGCTAGTGGGGATTTACCATTCACTTCATTAGATCAAGGTGAACATAAATTCTGTGTTAAACCAATCTATTTAGATGGTACTTCCCATAAAAAGCATAGAATATTCTTTGATTTAGCTATTGGATCTGCTCACGATTACATTGATTCAAAATCTACCAATCAAGTTGATTCATTGACTGCTAGAATCAGAAACTTAAATAAAAAATTGGAATCAATCAATTTCGAACAAGAACAAATAAGAGAAAGAGAAGCTACTTTCAGAAACCAATCGGAATTAACCAATTCAAGAGTTATCAGATGGACTATCATTCAATTGTTAGTATTAGTCGGTACTTGTTATTACCAATTGAATCACTTGAAATCATTTTTTGTTAAGCAAAAGATTGTATAGTAAATAGGCCAATTCACATCATCACTTTCTCGCACTGAAAAATTATTTATAGATTTTAAGGTTACGCAGGGAAGGTGTCAATAACCATGGACCTGTTAAGTAAAGATGAACTTATAGAGAGAATACGACAATTGGAGTTGGAGAATAATCAGTTAAAACAACTAAAAGTTGAACAGTTTGATAAAATCGATGATATATTCTCTCAAGATGAGTATTTAAGATATGGTAGACAAATGATTGTACCAGGATTTGGATCCTTAGAGTCACAAAAGAAACTTAAGAGGGCTAAAATATTAGTTGTAGGAGCAGGAGGTTTAGGATGTCCTGCTCTTTTGTATCTTTCCGCATCAGGAATAGGTGAAATAGGTATAGTTGATGATGATGTAGTTGATGTTTCTAATCTTCATCGTCAAGTCTTACATACTACTGATAATGTTGGTATGTATAAATGTGACTCGGCAAAGAAATATATCAATAGGTTAAACCCTCATGTTAAGGTGACGACTTATCATGAAAGATTAACTAATGATAATGCTTTTGGGATTTTTAGTGATTATGATCTCATCTTAGATTGTACTGATGCCCCAGCTGTTAGATACTTGATCAATGATGTAGCTGTTATCCTCGGAAAGACTGTAGTTAGTGGATCAGGTCTTAAAACTGATGGTCAATGGACAATACTTAATTTTGACAAAAAAGGTCCCTGTTATAGATGTTTCCATCCTAAACCTCCTTCTCCTAATTCCGTCACTTCGTGTCAAGATGGAGGTGTTTTAGGACCTGCTATTGGTATAATTGGTCTTAATATGGCCATGGAAACCCTCAAAGTACTCATAAACCACTACCAAGACTTCAAACCTTTCATGGGAGCTTATTTCGGATTCCAGAACCAATACCGTATGTTTAAGATGAGAAATAGACAAAAGGATTGTATTGTTTGTGGTGAAACTCCCCAAATAACCAGAGAAATGATTGAGAGTAATCAATTGGATTATCATGTATTCTGTGGTAGAGCTGAACCATTTTTGATCGATGGTAAATACAGAATAACTGTAGAAGATTTTCGCAACCTCAAAGATTCCAAACATCTTCTAATAGACGTAAGATCAACTGACCAGTTCGGTATAACGGCATTACCCAACTCAATAAACATCCCATGGGATGCAGATTTCCAAAAAAGGCAACTGGTTGACGAATATTTACCTTCAGGTTACACAAAACAAGATCCATGTTACGTAATCTGTAGATATGGGAATGATTCTCAAATTGCTGCAAAAACATTAATGGATTTGGGTTTCACCAATGTTAAAGATATAATAGGAGGTATAAATAAATGGAACGATATAGATAAGGAGATACCAAGGTACTAATATACATTTAACAGTCTAATTTCTCTATTATGATTAAACCACCATGAGTTCCAGCAGCATAAATGGAACTACCGTTCAAATTCTCATTCCAATCTAAACATCCGATGTTTACTTCATTAGGACTAGGACTGACATCTGTTGATTTGTCTACTTTTTCTACTTCAAACTTGGGATTAAAATAATACTCATTCTTGTTGATATAAGCTATTTTCCATAATCTTAAAGGAACCAAGGTCTTGGAAGTAGATTTTGAAGCTATCAATATTCTTCTAGCGATATTTATTATGAATAATTCTCCATAAGATGAAGATATCAACACTAAGGGATGGTTCAAAATAGTGGAAGATGCTACGCTTGATACTACACCATTGAGTTTCAATATTTGTGTGGGTCTTTCATTAGTATGTCTTAATAATGAGAACAGTGCTACATCCAAAGGATCACTACATAACAAAACATTCAAATAAGAATTTAATCTGGGTCTTACTGAAGATGTTAAATTTTCAATCATCTTGCCAATTATATCATCATAATCTACTGTAAAACTTGAAGGTCCATGGGTATTTACACTTATAATGAATTTGTTGTCAGAAGGATTGGAGACTGTGATATACAGAAGGGGACCATCATTGATATTATAAAGGAATGATGGCATTTTGATATCATCGCCATTGGATGTATGGTAATTAGGAAGAACAAATTCAGCTATATATCCATTTTTAGTTCCCACTATGATTCTATCATTGGATAAGAAATCAAAGCAACTTATACCATCACCTGATATTTCATAACTGAATGAATCTTTGATTTTCCCAAATTGCGGAGAGTTATCTATCCTGAGGAAATGGACCTTACCATCTTTAAATACTCCACCTATCACTCCTATTTCTTCAAAGTTCCCTGGAACCCACGAAATATCAACACAGGCTCCTAGTATTGAAGTATCTAAGATCTTCAATAATTCAAATGAACAATCAGTATTGTTAATTTTCCAAATCTGTAAACAACTTTTCATTGAATTACCTCCTTCATGGTAGAAGATACTCAATTCTTTAGATCCCATCAAATTCTCTCCTGGTATGACTGATGCCGCTAAATAAGCAGTGTCTTTATTCCCTGGTAACCATTTTAAAGACACCACACAACCTCCACAGTTTATGATCTTCGCTAATCGTTGGAAATCATTAAAACTATCACTGAACCCAAGAGATGATTTCTCTGAGCCATTGGAAACCACAATAAATTTATTTAACCCGAGAGAATCAATCACATCTTCTCTTGTTGATGGTTCAAAGTCAAAATCGCCGTAACTTTTCCCATCTAATTCAGATAGTTCCTTGATACTTAACTTCTGGGTATCAACAGATTTTCTAAAACTCTCCTCTTCCACATAAAATAATTTATCATGCCAATATCTCATATATTCTATTGATTCCTGATAAAACTCTTCATTAGGACCATAATTGAAGTTGAATCTAGCCTTTAATGTTAGATCTTTGATAGATCTTAGAGGGTTAGTTTGTGGCATGGAGATAAACAGTCGCGAAATATCATTACTATGAGTGATAGTGTAGAAACAACGCCAAAGAAAAAGAAGAGATTGGCATTGGATGATGATGATTTCTTCTCCTTGGCAGATAGGGATGACGATAAGAAGAAGAAAAAGAAAAAGAAAAAGAAATCCAGTCATAAACCCGACATTTTAAGTACTCAAGATGATACATTACAAATGTCTGATGATAAGGACAAACCTCCCAAAGTAGAAGTTGAGGTATTGAGTGATGATACAACTGAAACACCTATTAAAATGTCGTCGTTCTCCCCGTTGGATGATGAAGATTCGGAATTGATCATAACTCAAGATTCCACAGCTCCAAGAACCAGGCTGCAAGTTAAACTTACACCTGCCAAACCAGAACCCAGTTCAGCTTTGACAGATACTGATGAATCTGAAGATGACGCATACATGGGGTTTTTAGATTCTATCAAAGACATCAAGGAGAAGATCAAAGAAGCCACGCCTAATGGATACGAATTTAATGATGAAAATGAAAAAAATAGACCTTATCTACTACAAGTGATACCCAAAATTGAAGGAGCTAAGACCAATCATTTCAAAACAAAAGGTACAAAACTCTTTGGAATGATCATTAAAGCTGTGGTGGATTATTATAAGAAAATGAATCAAATCTCATTTAATTTGAGTTCTGAAGATTTTGTGTTCTTTTGGATAACAGGGAAATCAGAAATTTCACATATATTGAAACCTAGTTCACTTCGAATACCTCCTCCAGACAAAAAAGATTTGACTTATGTAGATAAAGTGGGGTATACCTTGTTGAAGGTATTATTGGTACCTAAGTCTTTAGCTAAAGATGCATTCACTTTATATGAAGAGTTAAAAAGACCCACATACGATTTTGTAGAAGATGAGCCCATAGAAAAGGCTGATTCTATGGACGAAATAGAGGTATACGATGAATTCGATATGATACAAGGTGATAAGCCAATTGAACCTTCAAAGAAAATACCTTCAGGTCCAGAATTCATTGATTTAGATAACGAACAAGTTCTCGACCCTTCAAAACGAGAAGGTTATTTTGTGATCTCCTTAAAGGGTAAAGACGGAAGGAAGTTCCCTGTACGAGTTCACAGTAATACCGAAATCAAGTCCCTAGTCTCTTACTATTTAAAACAGCAACATATTGATGAAGCAACCTTCGATTTCTCCAAAGCAAGGGTTAATTTCGATGATGAAGATCTAGACTTACAGGGAACAGTCGGTGATACTGATATCGAAACAGATGAACAGATACATATTTTTATATAAGACACTCCAGATCTTTTTTCGCAGCCTCTTGAGCGTACGTCAAACGCATTTATCTATTGTTAAGCCAGGGAAAAATTTTCCATAAAACTACCACATTAACAATGATTGATATGGAATATGCACAAGAATTCATTGACTTTGTCAATGCCTCACCTACCCCTTACCATGCGGTTGATACCATCAAAAAAGAATTAACCAGTAAAGGATTTGAGGAATTAAAAGAGAGGGATCATTGGGATATCGAGAATTTGAAACCTACTGGGAAATACTTTGTTACCAGAAACAACAGTTCAATCATTGCCTTCACAGTTGGTGGTAAGTATCAACCTGGAGATGGTTTTGCAATTGTTGGAGGCCATACTGATTCTCCATGTTTCAAGATCAAACCTATCAGTAATAGAACCAATGAAGGGTTTATTCAAATTGGAGTTGAATTCTATGGTGGTATTTTAGCCCCTACTTGGTTCGACAGAGATTTGAGTATTGCAGGAAGAGTTATGGTCAAGGAAAATGGAAACTATGTTAGTAAATTGATCAAGATTGATAAACCTTTATTAAGAATTCCTACATTGGCTATTCACCTTAACAGAGAATTAGGAACTAAATTAGAGTTCAATAAAGAGGATAAAATCGTTCCAATTGCAGGACAAGTTGATAGAAGTGGAGAATCTGAGGAATCTGAACATCATGGATGTAAAGCTGATATTAAACCTGAGGAATTTGAATCTATTAAATCAGTTATCACTAGACACAACAAATCATTGATTGATTTGATTGCAAGAGAATTGAAAATTGAAGTTTCACAAATAGAAGATTTCGAATTATCTTTATTTGATACCCAAAAATCATGCATTGGAGGTATTAATGATGAATTCATTTTCTCTCCAAGACTTGATAATTTGGTCACTTGTTACACTGCAACTCAAGGTATCGTTGAAAGTTTGGAAAACTTAGAAGGTTCTAGAGGTATCAATGTTGTTGCTTTATTCGATCATGAAGAAGTAGGTTCAAAATCTGCTCATGGGGCTGATTCTTCATTCTTACCTGATATTTTAAACAGGTTATCTACTAAATTCTATCAATCAATGTCTAAATCCTTCCTTGTATCTTCAGATATGGCCCATGGAGTTAATCCAAATTATGCAAGCAATTACGAATCAAAGAATAAACCTCAATTAAATAAAGGTCCAGTTATCAAGGTTAACTCCAATCAAAGATATTCAACCAATTCTCCAGGTATCGTATTGATGAAAAGTATTGGTGAAACTTATAAGATTCCTCTTCAATTATTTGTTGTCAGAAATGATTCACCTTGTGGTTCAACCATTGGTCCATTTTTGGCTGCAAAATTAGGAGTGAGAACTTTAGATTTAGGTAATCCTCAATTATCAATGCATTCTATTAGAGAAACCGGTGGAACTTTCGATATCATTGAATTATGTAAGTTGTTTAAGTACTTCTTCAAAGATTATCATCAATTGGAAGAGACTATCTTTGTATAGGCTTGTATATATTTAATACAAAGGAAACACATTATTAGAACTATAACCCAAGACATTTCCTTGTTCGTAATATGAACATACTATATAATCATTCCAAACAGAATTACAATGTTTGGTGGCACAGCCAAGTTGATTGGAAGAATTCCAGATCATTTGAGTGAAATGATTATATTCGTTATGAGTGAGATAATCATAATTGTCTCCTTCTTCGTACCACGCATTTATGGCACCTTCTACGGTGTATCCTAAAGCAAGATTTTCACCATATGGACCGCCACTATGTTTCAAGATTCCTGAACAATCGTAATTGATAGCAAATTTTGCAGCATATTCGAATAATGTGTTGTTCCAAGACATCATTTGAGCACCATGTAACGATCTTTTTTCATTATGAAGTTTTAGGATCTCTTCACTGAATGTTTTATTGAAGGGCAAACCTCCCGAATAATCAATTGTATTGGTGGGTAAAGCCAGTGAAAAACCAAAGATGGTAGTTGTAGGAGTTTGTACTGAATATTGTAAATATACAGTAACAAGATGGTATTCGGTCACAAAAATTGACCATGTCACTGTGAAAGCCAACAAAATAGCTACCCCCTTCATTGGAATTTGTACACTTCTTAAATTTTGCCCCCTTATGATCTACAAATCTGAAACACATCATGAAACATTTTGCAACTTTTCAAATCGCGACACTGATCTGAAACTTCATCGATGAACTTGTTAGCCTTCATACAACTATTCTTGGTGACTTTTGCATTTCATGCTACACCATTGGTAGTATCTTCCCATAAATTGGTCAAAGGACTCAAAACTTTTTTGCCTGAACCTATATCAAGACATAGTGTTGCAGATGTTACCAATATGCTTAAACACTTAATAACAGAATGTTCATCAGATGAATACATTATCTTGGATATTCCAGGGTTAAGATTTGACGATATCAATGATAAAAAGAAAGAGAACTGGCCTTTTTTATCTAAATATCTAAGCATAGCTTCAAGTGATGTAGGATTACCTTTTATCAATGGAGTGATTGATTTGAACTTCATCAAAGATTATATCATTCAAAATTGTGATGCTGAAATGTTAACTGCTAACGTTGAAGATGAGAATAGTATCAATTACATTGATTCTCGTACAAAAGTGATTTACATGAAATTTAATGATTTAAATGAAGAGGATAAATTCATAAGGACAGATCAAATCTTCAAAAATGATGAATTCCTTAGAAAGATTATTCGAAAACTACCATCTCCTCATTATTCAATAATTTTAACATCTAGTAAAACCTCCGAAATCACCCCCATTCCAATGGATATGATGAAATCAGAACCTTCTACCTACGGAGTATTCAATAGCATAATCAATGATGACAGGAGAAATAATGAAATAGAATTGAATAGTAACTATAAAGTAGCCGAACCTTTATGGATAGATAGACCTAACCCCTTAACCAAATATTTAATGGAAAAAGAGAAGAATTTAGTCAAATTTTTAGATTACGATCTTTGGGTGAAGAATGAAAAACTCATTATGACTATGATCCTCATGGTGATGACCATCATAATGATTAAAATGAAGAAGTTATTCGATTCCTTTACTCCTTCAAAGGAGAAATTACCATAATCGCACTAGCCACAGGGTACCAAATATCTGCGGCTAAAAAATATCGCTTACCTGCCAATAGAATGACTGAATCATGTGACAAAGGAATACATGTAATCACCTTATCATAACCTTTTATATAGGAAAATTCATATAATTAACGATCTCCACCATTTCTAATGATAATTCTTCACCTAGATTTACCCTCTACCTCCTCAAATAGTCGACCCATCACCTCGAACCACTGAGGCGAACTGATTAATAACACAATGAATGGTGCTGAGAAAGTGGAATGATTTTTTTTTTGAGATTTGACCATAGATTTTTTAAAGTCCCGCTTTTTCTAAATATCTTCTACAATCCCTAGAATCTTGTTGAATCCTTATAGACACACTGTAAGAGATATAGAGAAAGAGCTAATTAAGACTGAAGAAAGAGGTGCACTAAATTTTGTTGAAACGTCATGGAATATTTAAAATTTAACCCTACACCATCAGGTAAGGCAGAAGGGAAAAAACATATAATCATTGTAGGAGCAGGGATTATTGGGGTTTGTACAGCATATTTCATTATTACACATCCTAAGTTTGATAGTGAAAAGTATCATATCACATTAATTGAAAGTAAAAGAATTGCTGGAGGTGCTTCAGGTAAAGCCGGAGGACTTTTAGCTTTATGGGCATTCCCATCACAAATTGTACCATTATCTTTCAATTTACATCAAGAATTAGCTGATAAATATGATGGAGCTAAAGAATGGGGTTATAGAAGATTAACAACAGTATCATTAGAAGGAGATATTAGTGGAGTTAATGAAGAAGATTTAATGAGTGATGATGATAGTTTAGATACTAAATTAGAGAATAGTTCAAGTGTTACATCATCAACAATTTCAACTTCTAATTCCCAAAATTCCAAAAATTCTTTAGATTCTTCATCATCTGAACCACAAAAGAAATTTAGTAGAAGAAGTGAAAATAAAAGAGAAATGAGTAGTAAAGCCAATAATACCAAAAAGATATTACCTAATGATTTGAATTGGATCAATTCTGCATTAATTAACAATTGTTCAACTTTAGGTTCAACTGATACCACAGGTCAAGTACATCCTTATAAATTTACAAATTTCATATTGAAAAAAGCTGTTGAATTAAGTAAAGGTTCATTGGAATTGGTTTTAGGTAAAGTTGAAGAAATTATTTATTCTGAAGAATTAGATTGTGCTTCAGGAGTTAAATTTAAACCAACATCACAAAATTTAAAAAATTCAGATTCAGTAATTGATTTATTAGGTGATCAAATTGTTATGACTGTTGGTCCTTGGACTTCTAAAATTTTACCTGATTGTCCAATATCTGGATTAAGAGCTCATTCTATAACAATTGCTCCATTTAAAGATCAACCTGTTAGTCCATATGCTATATTCACAGAATTTAAAACTAATTCTAATAATTATATTTCACCTGAAATTTATGCAAGATCAGATGAAGTTTATGTTTGTGGTGAAGGTGATTCAACTGTTGATGTTCCTGAAACTACAGATGATGTAGAAGTTGTCACAACTAAATGTGATGAATTATTCAATCAAGTATCAAAATTCTCACCAAATTTAAGGAAAGGTCATATTTTAAAGAAACAAGCATGTTATTTACCTGTTTTAGATGTTCCAACATCTTCAGGTCCTTTGATTGGTGAAACTAATGTCGATAATTTATTCTTATGCTCAGGTCATTCTTGTTGGGGTATAAATAATGCTCCTGGTTCAGGTAAAATTATGAGTGAATTGTTATTAGACGGGAAATGTAAATCTGCTAAAATTCAAGCTTTTAATCCAAGTTTGTATTTTGATGCAAGTATAATGGTAGGTGATGATGATGAATAGATTTTGTATTTAATGGTATGGAGTTTTTTTTCACCCTTTTTTTCTCTGATTTTTGCAACTTTTTTTGTGTAATGGCTGCGAAATCCACAAAAAACTCTAAGAAATATGATAAGTTCAACACCAAAACCTGGTATAAAATCACCTAAAAGAACTTTATCTGATTTTGACTCAACAGTTTCTGAATTGAGTAGTCAGGATAATGAATCTTCAAAAACCCAAGTGAAAGTTGCCATTGATAAAGAGAATTTAGAAGAACATACCTTAAAATTGAATACTATCAAATTAGGTAAAGTTACACCATTTGGATCACCTAAATCTTTTGGATCAGTTCCTAAATTGATCCATAAACATAAAGTTGATGCCAACAAGAAACAAAAACTTGGATCTCCTTTAAGAAATGAAATTAATTTAAAGAAATCTCCATCATTAGATCAACTTACCAAAGATTTTAAGATCCCTACCAACTTAAGCTTCATCAAATGGTATAAATATAGTGAATTAATGACCAATAAGTTGGTTTCATTGAAGAATAAATTGATTTTGAAGAGATTTATCTTATTGTATCAATTCAATCAATTGATTTCTATGATTAACTATTATTGTGTATCAGTTGATAAGTTTAATACCAAGATCAATGATAAATTCAAGTCTTTGCAGGTCAAAGCCAAAGAGTTAGTTGATAATTTGATCAAGTTGTAGGCATTAACTTTGGTTGATTAGAGTAAAGGCTATTGCTTAATTAATGTAAGCACAAGCTATTGACTTGATAGTCCAGCAACAGAGTAAGTAGAAATCTAATACATGATTTATATTATAATTACATTAGTAACCTAATTTCTTTTAGCAAATCTTCTTGGACCTCTTTGAGAAGAAATTGAAACGGTTTGAATTGGTAATTTGAAACCTAAAGATTTAACTAAATCAGCAGTTTCAGAATCAACTTCTAATTGACCGTTAGTGTGAGATAAGTCTAAAGCAGAAACTTCTGGAACGTATTGATCTTTTCTTTCTCTTTCTTCTTCTTGTAATTTGAATGAAATACCTCTAACTGGACCTTTTTGAATTCTTTTCATTAAGTGAGTGGTGTAACCAGCGATTTTGTTTCTTAATCTTTTTGATTGGATAACAGCGATTTCATCAGCTAATCTTTTGTTGGTTTCGAAATCTAAAGTTAATTTTGGATAAAATCTTTCAATTAAGACTTTTGAAGCTCTTTTAACAGTTTTAGTTCTAACACGAGCCTAGAATTAGTTAGTAATTGTCCTTTGGAATAACATAATGTTGGTGGGTTTCGAATATCATTTATCTTGGGTTTGTGTGGATAATTTTTCATGATTCATCTTCAACTCTTCTCTATCATATAGTCAAAATAATATCAGTATTCATGGGTGAAAACTATTCTTTTTTCTTCTACATTCACTTGGAACTCTTTGTATAATTCATTTGAACCATTCATACTACCTTTCATTATATAATTGTTGGTTATTCATTACATACCATTTTTAATAATTCCTATAATATGAAAAAAAGTTTTCTGAGGTTTAAAATTTCTCAATACTTTGAAAAATCCTGCAGTTAATTTTGAAAATTTTTATTCGCAAGTCACATGAGGGTTGTGACTGCTTTTTTGAGAATGAGACAGGGTGAGGGATGGAGGTGAGGATGGGGCGAGATGGTGGTAGGTTAGGGAGGAATAGGGAGGGGGTGAAAGAAGGGATGGAATTTCGAGGAGAAGGATGGGAGAGGACGAAGGAAGGATAGAGAGATGGCGGTATTGACCTAACGAACGAAATGACATGTCTTCAACTCCCTTGTCTTCTGTATTGGTACAACTGTGGGTACTGTCACCTCCTAGGTCACATGACTCTTTCTTGATGTTCGCGATAATCAATCTGATTACACAACACTTATTCATCGAGTAATCTATTTCAATCATGGAAAGTAAGAATCGATTATATCATTGTGATGGATGTTCTGCAGACTGTACGAACAGAATAAGGATAAAATGTGCTATTTGTGCAGATTATGATTTATGTGTACCGTGTTTTGCCTCAGGTAATAGCAGTAACGATCATAAGCCATGGCATGATTATCAAATCATTGAACAGAATACATATCCTATCTTCGATAAAGAATGGGGAGCAGATGAGGAATTACTTTTAATTCAAGGTTGTGAAACCTTTGGATTGGGGAATTGGGCAGATATTAGTGATCATATAGGGAATAGATTTAAAGAAGAAGTTGGTAAACATTATGAAGAGATTTATCTTCAATCCAAAGAATATCCATTACCAGAAATGGATAAAGATTTTAATGATATAGGACCTTTAGAATTCTTGAAACAACGTAAAGAGAGGTTGGAAAATAGGAAAAATCTACCATTACCACCACCTAAACAAAAAACTGCTAGTTCAGTACCTTTATGTCATGAAATTCAAGGTTATATGCCTGGTAGATTAGAATTTGATCATGAAGTTGAAAATGAAGCTGAACATTCAGTCAAAGATATGATTTTTGATCCTGACGATTCAGCTCAAGACATTGAATTGAAATTAACTGTATTATCAATCTATAATTCTAGATTAACTACCAGAGCTGAAAGGAAAAGAGTACTTATTTTGAATAACTTATTGGATTATAGAAAGAACATTGCTAATGACAAAAGAAAATCCAAAGAAGAGAAAGAATTATTGAAGAAAATCAATGCATTTATTAAAGTATTAACTCCTAAAGACTTTGATGCTTTCTCAAAAGATATCTTAACAGAATTAAAATGTAGAATAAGAATTCAACAACTTCAACATTGGAGAAGAAATGGAATAACATTGATTGAAGATGGTAATAAATTCGAAAAGGATAAATTGATCAAATCTGCTCATTACCAAAGAATGGGTAACGGATCAAATGTTGGTAGACATAATGGATCTTCTATGACATCTAATTCATATCTGTCAAGAAATTATTCACCACCACCAGATTTCAAACCTAAATTAGGTAATGTAAGAGCTCCATTAGATATCAGTCATGCCACCGATTTCGAATTATTATCAAACGAAGAAAAACAATTATGTTCCACCTTAAGAATTTATCCTAAACCTTACTTGGCCATCAAGAATCAATTAATGAAAGAAGCTATCAAAAATGAAGGAATCTTGAAAAAGAAAGATGCAAGACAACTTTTAAAGATTGATGTTAATAAAGCTTCAAAGATTTATGAATTTTTTGTTCAAATGGGATGGTGTTCTCAAGGTTAATGTATTTTTAGACTAATGAATATTATGAGATAAAGACCTTTACTCTTTGAAGACCTTTACTCTTTGAAGACCTTTACTCTTTGAAGACCTTTACTCTTTGAAGACCTTTACTCTTTGAAGACCTTTACTCTTTGAAGACCTTTACTCTTTGAAGACCCTTACTCTTCTAAAATTATCTGGCAACATTTTGCAGCCTTAGCTGAGAATTACGTCAGGCTGAAAAAGTGAAAGTTCGCGTTAGTCCAATGTTAGCTATATTATACTTGTTACCATTGATCTTGGGTAATCAGTTCTATCCGTTAACGGGGAATGGAAACATACCAACCATAGAGCCTTATGTTTTAGGGCAAGAGATGTTTATGGATTGTATTTCAAGGAATATCGATAATGGAGAACATAAATTTGATGCTCAAGATAGGATCATTCATGTACCGTTCCCAGTATGTAAAGAAACTGGTAAACCATTAGCTTTCCAATATGGTATTAGTGAAGATAGAAACTGTACTATCAATTTTAATGATGAATTGTATCATTTATTTCAATTATATGTTCATGAAGATGCACCTTTTAGTTGTAGAATACCTGTCAGTACCGAATCTCATTATTTGGAAAAAGGTGGGGCTTATATCCCATTAACTTTCAATTTCAGAGGTGAAATCCATGATAGTCATTTAGATATTGATCAATCAATGAATGTGATATTTACAAAACCTTCAGCTAATGATCCAAGTCAATATTCTATTATTAGTGCTATTGCTTATAGTTCAAGTACCAATGTTTCCAGAGTTGTTATAGGTAATGATTTAACCTTAAATTTAGCTGTTAGATGGTTAGAGAATAGTCCTGTCAATTCAATTGGTAATAAATATGAAAAATTACCTTTTGTTGATGGTTTCTATAGTTTACCTATGAATTCAATTGCTATATCATATTCCACCATGGTTTTATATTTCATCATTATTGGATTAGCTTCATCTGCAGTTACTTGGGCTTTCAGTTATAATGTTATTAGTCTGAAATTCTCCAAAAGATATCAACCATTAGATCAAGAGTCTACATTTTCAAAAAGGGATTAAATATATTCTATACACTAGTTTTGACATTTCTTAATAATAGCTCTTAACAAATCATTGGTTTTATTGGTTTCAGAAGTTATGAAATTGTTTAAGTATTTAACGTATTCCGTTGTTAAGTCTGAATCCTTATTCTTCATTTTATAAGCAAGGAATTTATTCACCGATAATTGTAAGTTGGCTGCGAAATTCTTATTCTCAACAGTAACATTTCTAATAGCTAAAGTTATATCGATTAAAATGGTTCTTAAATCTTCGGCTTCATTATCTTGTAAGTAGTTTAAGATATGTAAGTATAAGTAATCTTGGTTCAAGTCATCAAAGTTATCAATAACTTTCAAGAAGCTTTCAATAAGGATGAATTTCTTATTGGTGTTGAGATTCAATTTTGAGATTTGAATCATACAATTATCAAAAATGGCTAATGCTACATCTCCTTTTAATGCTGGATTGGTTTCAGGATTACCTAACATATTCATATCGACTTCAGGTAAATGGTTTAATTCGTCTCTTAATTCTTCTGTGGGTAATGCAATTTGGTCATCATCTAGATCATTACTGATTTCATCATTTTTCAACTTTTCTTCATATTCATTCTTTTCTTTATCTAATTGGTCTAATTGTTGAGTTTCTGTCATTAAACCTAAAACTTTTCTTCTGGTTAATAATTTGGAGATGTAAGTTAATTCAAATTGGAAATAGTTCAACCATAATTCCAAAGATTCAGGATTTAATCTCAAACTTCTTTGGAATAACACTCTTGATCCTTTAGCATTATTATTGATTTCAAATTCATATTTGGCAGCTGAAAGCCAGGCATCAACATTTCTTGGTTGTAGTTGTAATAATTTAGAATAGATCTTGTAGATTACTTTGATGGCACCGTTTTCTTTGGCAAAATTCAAATAATTGGACCATAATTGTAAGTTATTTGGGTATTTGAAGGTTCCTCTTTGGTAAATGAATAGGATTCTTCTTATACCGGCCCAGTCACTGATACTTGGTTTTATATCGACTAATCCAACTTTACTTAATCTAGTGTATCTTTTCTTTCTTAATTTTTCCAAGTTACTTTCGAACTCTGCATATTTGATGAAATCTCTGGTGCTTGAACCTCTACCTTGAATTCTGTGTTCGAAGTCGGTTCTTCTTCTCATGATCATGGTAATCTCTTGCTTTTCGAATAACCCTTTATTCTGCAAGTCCTCCAATTCGGGAACTGATTGTTCCAAATAGTATCTGACCTTTTCTGCCATAGTTAGATGAGATGAGATGAATTTTTTCGCGATCAGTGAGATCAAGATTTGGAGAGAGATGCTGGTAATATTGGCGGTAGTGGTGGGTTCTTCTGGCCCTATAGTAGGAACTCATCATAGTGGCAGTCCACCATCGACGAGATATGTCTTGTTCACCTATCTTTAATCATTCCAGAACCTTATTTTCACTTTTGTCCCAGGTAAAAAGTAAAAAATCACTCCACCTACACTTGTACGTTATACCTCCAACTCTACCAACACTTTGAACTCTTTCACTGTAACCATGGAGGCATCAGAGAAGTAAAAACAAAATTCTGCAAAAAAGGACAAATGCTCTAGGAGGGGTTTGAACCCACGACCGTCGCGTTCCTCACACGACCGTGACTTTAGGTATAACCTGTTCGTCAGTCAAACGGCTATAAGCACGAAGCGCTAACCTCTGCGCCACTAGAGCATCTGCTAACTCCGAACTGTGATAAATCAGGTTATGTATTAAATTGAAAATTTTGGGCCCCTAATATCTTGCAAATCAGGAGGTCAGGGATGGATTTGAAAGATGCAGTACCTTAAGAGAATAGAAGAGTCCGATTTGGTGCCTTTAGGTTTCAAAGTTGTTATTAAATTTGTGGTTTTTACGATATTTACCCCATGCGAATGGTTGCAAAAGATTTGGCTAAAATGAAACTAAAAAGTTAAAACTTAAAAGACCAAAGACGGTAAACCGAAAAGCTAGGAGACAAACATCAGAACATACAAGCATCGTGAATAGCTCCAAGGTTGGTAGCACCTCGATGAAGCAGTTTCCCCTTTGAATTTTATCCATCGGTATAATGCTCAATTTCGACGCACTTAAAATGCCACAAGTTTCTAAAGCCATTATTTGCCAAAAAAAGTGATTCACCATTGTGAAGAACCCACAGATACGATTACTTACTCCAAATCCTTACATTCCCCGAGTAACCCGTTTTGACAGATTTTGCTTATAAATCCCTCCAAGAGTCGCGATAAGATAATGAATCAATTCGGTAGTTACGAATTGGATAAGGTCAATGATACCACTTTCGTTGGTACGAAACCACTTCTAAGCATCTTTGACCAATTTCCGTTTGCTTATGGTGGGAATCTAGTGGCTCAAAGTTTATATGCTGCTTACAAAATGGCTGAAGATATGTATCCACATTCGTTACATCTTAGTTTCTGTAAGGCGATTCCTTTAGATAATCCCCTTACTTATAACGTCAAAGTGATATCCAAATCCAACAGTTTCACCAAAGTGCTAGTCGAAGCCGTTAATGTTGAAGGAGGAATAGTTGGGGTGACCATGATTTCATTCACTACCAAGAACAATCAATACCAAAGACAATTGGACTGGTCAAAGAATCCAAATCCTAAGAATGTTCCCTATAAATATTCATTAACACCATTACCGATGTTCTATCAATACAAACCTGAGGATATTGATAAGTTCGATGTTATCCAATGTTATAGAAAGTTATTCAAACTTGCAACACCACCTGGTTTTAATATTCCTAAATTTGACATCAATTCTGCTTCAGGAGATCGTAGACATGGTTATTATATGAAGTTCAATGGATTCAACAATGAAAAAATCAATAGCTTAACAGCAAAAGATCCTCAGTTGAAGAAAATGTATAAATATGTTGACTTAGGATGTTTGTCAGATTCCAATGGTTTAGCATTATTCTATCGTAATTTGAATCTTGAATTCTCAGCTAAACATTTGGCTGCAAGAATCATTAGTTTAGATCATTCGGTGATGTTCCATGATGACGATTTCGACTTACAACAATGGTTCTACTGTGATGCTAATTTAAGAGTTTATAATAATGGTAGATGTTTCATTGTTACTACAGCATTCAATTTGAAAGGAACTCCTTTCATGACAATTACTCAAGAGGCTTCTATAAGGATGGATTTAAAAGTTGCAGAAGTAGCTAATGGTGGTAGTTATAAATTATAGGTCTATTTACTCTTCTCACTAAATCCTCTAAAGTATCTTTCACGGAAGTTTTTGATGTTATTTTCCTTCAATCCGTTCTTTGTGACTCCTTTATAATCATCATCTCTTTTCACATACACAAGTAATCTTCTGGACCATTTGTTGAACTCTTGCTCTAAGTTATATAATAATTCTAAATTCTCATGTTGGGGTATTTGATTGATTTCGAAATCATCATTGGCTGTTGGCATCCAGAAGGCTAATCTACCATTGACAGGTAATCTGGAAGCTGAAAATTTCAATAAATCATCCAATAAGTTGGATAATTCATAAGGTTTCTTAGGTTGAATGAAATCTCTTCTTAAATGAGCTTTCTCTCCATTAATCACCACATTTTCTCTTCCAGCAGCTTTTTCTTCATTCTTAGCTCCACAGACCTTTAAACCTTCTCTCACTCCATAGGGAGGATCACATACGATGGTATCGATGAAGAAATCTTTACGGAAAGCATTATTAGTGAAATCCATAGTTAAAATATCCAAGAATTCCGTGGTGGTTCCATATTGTTGGAAGTTCAGTTTGATATTCACCTTCTCTTTACCTCTTAGTATCCTCACATCTATGTCAGAACCAATAGTTAAACCTCCATAATTTGAGGCTGCTACTAAAAATGAACCAGTCCCAGTAAAAGGATCGTAAACTATTTTTTTAGGACCAACTTCTGCAATGTTACATGTGACTAATGCTAATTCAGCATCAAATGATGTGGTACCGATGTATTTTCTGGATTTTAAATCGTATTTATCTAAAATGTTATTACATCTAGCACTCAATTGAATTTCTCTACCAAACCACATTTTAATGGGTGTGGTGGCTTTTTCTCTGTCCATGACTTCATATTCTTCTAAGATAGTGTATACTTCATCAGGATTCTTCATCCTGATAGGTCCTTCAAAGGCTAAGAACTGGAATGATTCAATCATTTCAAACTTCTGTTTGTTATTTCTTCTACCCATATATCCAATAAAATCGAATTTGAATGAAGATTTGTTATACAATTCGAATTTTCCATTATCATTATCTTTTACACTTTGGTGTAAATCTTCCAAAGTATTTCCTTGACCCCATAATTCGTAGATTCCTCTACTTAAGACAGATCTTTCCATTATCTTTTTAGCTTGTTCATCGTTTTCAAGTTGCACTATAAGAAAAGGAGTGGTTTCACTATGATTCAGAAGATCTATATCTATGCCATGGTAATGTGCCAAGGATTCTAATTCAGCTCTCCTGAAGTTAGGGTAAGCTTGGGCAAAATATATCAAGTAATCCTTCATGGTGAAAAATTGCGAAGAGATGAGAGATGCCTAAGAGATGCCTAAGGACGAGGGGCCATGGTAAGAATGGAGGTAGGATGAACTGGAATGTCAGTTTGATAGGATGAGCTGGAAGGTAGTCAGAGAGGATAAGAAAGATTTCGGTTTTTAATAGGACCATGGTCCACACTGAAAGATCAATTGTGAACCCAGAACTCTCAGATAAGGTAAGTATACCCTTCAGTCCATTCACAGAGAACAATGACCTTCAACCTCATGAAACACTCTGCAATGCTCTTGAACGACACGAAACACTCTTCATATCTCCAACACTCTTTATAACACTCCCCTCTCAACATCATTCTGGCCAGCCCTCGTCACTTAAACCCTCATTCGCATAGAAAAATTCGTCGAAAGCTTTTTTCAGTTCCAAATTTTATTGATCAATCAATCGGTTTAGTGGGTTTTTAACTAGCGGTAAAACGTTTGAGAAGGTAATAAAACATTCATTTGTACATACCTCCGTATTTTCCCCAATTTTATCCAATTTTTTTGTGTTTTTATAGGTGTTTAAGTTATATAAATAACTAATAAATAACTATCCTGTATTGCTTTAGTTAGATAGATAGAACAACATGTCTTCATTTGATGATGATGAAGCCCTTTTCGAGGACATTTATGGTGATGAACCTGAAGTAAAGGAAGAAACTCTGACCAAAGAAGAAGAAAAAGTCGAAGAAAAACCAACTTCAGAAGAACAATCAACTTCTACTGGTCCAACAGAACCTTCTGAAGGATCTGGTGATACTACTGAATCAACCAAAGCTCCTACAACTGCTTCAGAACCAACTGTTTCTACTACTTCAGTTCCATCAATCCCTGGAATGCCACCAATGCCTAATATCCCTGGTATGCCACCTATGCTTAATCTTCCAGGTATGCCACCTATGCCACAAGCTTTACCACCTTCTCAAATGGGTAAAAGTAGTGGTAAGATGTTCATTGGTGGTCTTAACTGGGATACTACCGAACAAAATTTAATCGATTATTTTGGTAAATATGGTGAAATTATTGACCATACCATTATGAGGGATTCTGCTAGTGGTAGATCAAGAGGTTTTGGATTCTTAACATTTGCAGATCCAAGAGCTGTCGATGAAGTTTTGAAACAAGATCATATCTTAGATGGGAAATTAATTGATCCTAAAAGAGCCATCGCTAGAGATGAACAAGATAAAGTTGGAAAGATTTTTGTTGGAGGAATCGATCCTTTAGTAAATGAAAGAGATTTCAATGAATTCTTCTCTCAATTCGGTCATATTGTTGATTGTCAATTGATGATTGATAAAGATACTGGAAGATCAAGAGGTTTTGGTTTTATTACTTATGATTCACCAGAAGCTGTTGATAAAGTTTGTGTTAATAAATATTTATCCATGAATGGTAAACCAATGGAAGTTAAAAGAGCTGAACCAAGAAATCAACATCAACAAACTCAACAATTATTACAACAGCAACAACAGCAACAACAACAAATGATGGCTTATATGCAACAAATGCAACAAATGCAAGCCCAAATGACTCCAGAACAAATCGCTGCTTGGCAACAATATTATCAACAATATCAACAAGGTGGTGGAGAATCACAAGTTGATGGAGGTGAAGAACCAGGTCAACCTTTAAACCCTCAACAACTTAATGAGGATGGTGAACCTGATGAAAAGTCTAAAGCTCCATTACCTCCACCATCTCATCCACCTCCAAGAAGTTATAATGATGATTATGGTCGTTATGGTGGTGGTAGAGGAAGAGGTCGTGGAAGAGGTAATTATCGTGGAGGATATAATAGTGGATACAGACGTGATGATAGAGAACCACGTAATGGTCCTCCTTCTGGTCCATCAGGTGCTCCAACTGGTCCAAGAGGTGGAAGAGGTGGCTATGGAAGAGGTGGTTACAGTAGAGGTGGTGGATATCATCCATATAATGGAAATGGTAGAGGTGGTAGAAGATAAGGTGTTTCATATTTGTTTCAGATTTTCCCCATCCCGCATAAGATCAACAAAGATCGGCGTCCTTTTCCCAATTTGTCCATCAGAGATGTTTCGAAAAAAAAAGTAAATATACATTTAATATCGTTCAGTATGCTAATATCTCTTTGCAGGTCTTCCATTCTTAGCTCTTCTCTTTTCTTTGAGTTTTCTTTGTTTTCTGATTTGTTCAGTTGATTTAAGCTCTTGTTGTTGACCTGGTTTATTATATCCTTTAACTTTCTTACCTGATTCAATAGCACTTTCAACTCTCTTCTTTTGTTTATGATAATCATCTCTGAATTTATCAGGTAATCTTGGAGCTTTAGATTGTTTATGTTTAAATTTACCATTAATCATACTTGAAGAACCACCATTGAATTCGGCATTATTAACATTAGGATTAGATTTCTTCCATTCATCAAATCTACCTGATTTGAAAGTAGCTGGAATACGTTGACCGGATTCACTGATAATGTATTTTTTATCAGTAGATCTAGAATTAACATAATTACCCTTTTTGGAATCCCATTTATAAACTTGAGAATTAACTTGCATTTTATCATCATTATCAAGATCAAAAGCTGCATTAGCTGCATTATTAGCAAATGATGAATTGATAGCTAATTGTTTATCTTGAATATCAGAACTTGGGGCATAATGACTCATATAGAAATTTGGATCTTTATAACTCTTGGTGGTTAATACTTTATCACCGTCTTCAAAATGTTTTAAATCTTCTTCAGCAACATCTGGAGTATCGTCATTATTAAACAATTCATTTTCTAAACTATGACTCAAACCAGCTAATTTTTCCATTTCAATTAACTGTTTACGTTCTTTAGCTTTTCTTTGAATTGGTGCTAATTGTCGACGACGTTTATGCATGAATTCTACAAAAGAATCTTCATCACGATCTTTACCACGAGAATTGAATTCGAATACGGTTTCTTTACTGTACCTGTTATTAAGTTTGTCCAAAAACTTTTGTTTCTCTTTCTCTTCATTAGCTCCAAATAATACATGTTGTTCATCCCAATTACCGGATTCTATTAATTCTTTAGATCTTTTAACACTTTCTGCTGATGCTGGTTGTCTAGTTCTATAAAATAACTTCTCCCCTTTAGCTGCAACATCACGATTAGTACGTAAATCATAATTATTTTTCATTAATCCATCATAAATCTCTTGATAAGTTTCTAATTCATTTCTTGGTGATGATCCAATTACTAATCTTTTGGTGTACAGAACAGGAAGTTCTTCTTTACCTTGTTTCTTTAAATATTCACATTGATGTTCATAAATGGATGTAGTGAGTAATTTCTTACCTAAGAATAATTCCAAATCAAGAAGATAAGGTAATTCTTTTTCATTAACTATGGAATATGCCCAACCTTTATTACCAGCTCTAGCAGTTCTACCAACTCTATGAATGAAAATTTTAGATGATGAAGGTAAAGTAAAGTTAATAACATTGGCCAAAATAGGAATATCAATACCTCTAGCTGCAACATCAGTAACTACCAAAAGACTAGTTAAACCTGATCTGAATTGATATAATTGTTGTTTTCTAGCAGTTTGATCTAATGTACCATAAATATATGATACTAAGTAACCGTAATCTTTCAATAACACTGAGATATATTCAACATGATGTTTAGTTGGAACGAATACAATGGTTGAATATTTTGAAGGTAAAACATTAGCAGGAGGTAATCTTTCCTTTTTGAACTTTCTCTTTTTCTTATTATCACCTTCATCATCACTTTCATCATCACTTTCTCTATTGGTTAAAGCATTATACTTCTTTAATTGTTCTTCATCAGGTAATGGCATTTTAATGACTTCTTGCAAAAGATATAAAAGATTAGCTTCACGTTCGGTTCTTTTGGTGGTAATGAAAGCCATTTCTAATTGATCACTTACTTTGGTTTCAGCATCTAATCTTACTAAAGTAGGATTACTTAAACCAGCTTTAGCGAATTCTACCAAAGATTTAGGTAAAGTAGCCAGGAATAATAAAGTTTGACGAGATGTTGGTAAAGAAGCGATCAATTCATTCAATTGTTCAGCAAAACCCAATTCAAATAATCTATCAGCTTCATCGAAAACAATATATTCGACATTGGATAAGTTGAGGTCCATCTCAATTTTTAAATGCATGAATCTACCAGGTGTAGCAATGACAATATCAGGATTACCCATCATTGAAGCAAATTGATCATCTAAAGAGTCACCACCAACCACAAGAACCACTCTCAAATCAGTTTTGTTACTAAATTCTTTAACTTGCTTATAGGTTTGTAAAGCTAATTCTCTTGATGGAGATAAGATAATTGATCTAACACCTGATTTAGCTTGATGAGCTCGAAGTTTTTCAATCATTGGTAATGTAAAGGCAGCAGTCTTACCCGACCCAGTACGAGCCATACCAACCACATCTATATTATCTAAAATCAAAGGAATGGTTTTACGTTGAATAGGTGTAGGTTGTTTAAAACCTTTCTTATGAATATTCAGAAGAATAACTTTGGAGAATCCAAAACTGGCAAAAGTCCCAGCTTTAGCTTTCTTTGCGTTGGGATTATTGGTGGTGAAATAACTGGCAATAGTTTGATCTTCATTGGCATCTTTATCATCATCAAGTTCTAAACTAGGGAATGAGGTATCAAGCTTTTGTTTCTTTTTAGGCTGTTCTTCATTATCGGAGATGATATCTTGGACTTTCTTATCTGAGTCTGAAGAATCGTATTCGGAGTCTGAATCGCCATTTAAGGCCAAAGACTTGGTGATATCGAATTCATCATCAGACATGGTTATAAAAATTCTTTGAGATGGCATCTCAAAAATGAGACAAACATCATGTGCGAAGCACGTGATGAAGGAAGATTACTTTGGTTTTTTTTGATAAGAGAGAGATGATATTGTCATAAAATGGTTATTAACACTTTGAACTACCAACATTAATCACCCTGCTGTGACTCTCCACCATCACTCTCTACCACCACTTTGCACCTCCGTCCACCCAATTCTCAGACACCAATGCGAAAAATGAAAAGTTGGAGACGTATCGCGATTTATAAATCAACGATGCTCAGACGTAGATCAAGAATTCTACTAGTATCGATCATTCTAAGCGGATGTATCCTAATACTATACAATGTCTTACGGTACAACGAGTTTGAAGTTGAGATTGAAAGTTCAGTAATCAATTCATCATCATTTTTTAAATTATATAGGAAGAAAACTACACCATTTCTGGAAACAAGTGCTGCTAAACAGACAGAAATAAATTTAAATATCAATAATTTTGATAATTTACCTTTGGATAAACAATTGGCTTTGATAAGTCAATACACAGAATCTTATTCCCCCAGTAAATTGGACTTTTTTGAAAAGATTTTCGATAATTTCTATGAAAACAAACCCACAGTAGTAGATTTAAGTACTTATCATAGTGATGAAAGAATTTATCATGCAAGATATAATTCTAAAGACGATGATAGTGAAGATAATAGAATTGTTTTCAACGAAGCATATTTATCATCATTTTTACAATTAGATGATGAAGAATTAAAGGCTATGAAAAAATCTCACAGTAATATAATAAAGAACATTCCTAAACTGGCACCTAGAAATTTTTATAGAAAGAATGGTATTGTTTTTGTTGGAGGAGGCAAATTTAATTTTTTAACTTTATTATCCATCAAACACATTAGAGATTTAGGTTCTAAAACTCCTATTGAAGTGTTAATTCCAACCTTGGATGAATTTGAATCAAATTTGTGTTTTAAAGTGTTCCCTCAATATAATGCCAAATGTTTGGTTATGCCACACATCTTGAACCAATACTCTGAAGAAGATAATGTGTTCAAGAAATTCGAATTTAAAGGTTACCAATATAAAGTATTGGCATTATTATTATCATCATTTGAAAAAATCTTATTTTTGGATAGTGATAACACTCCTACACAGAATCCTGATAGTTTATTTGAATCCGAACCATTCTCAAGTCATGGACTTATTGTTTGGCCAGATTTTTGGAAAAGAGCTACTTCTCCAACTTATTATGATATTGCAGGTATTAATATCGATAAGACAAAGTTCTTACCACGTTATAATGAATTAATCAATGATTATGAAAATATTGATTATTCTAAATTTAAACCTCAAGATATACCTTTCCATCAATATAAAGGTGCTATACCCGATCCAACAAATGAATCTGGACAATTAATGATTAACAAAAAGACCCATTTAAATGTTCTTATCTTAGCATTATATTATAATTTATTTGGTCCTTCTCATTATTATCCATTATTTTCTCAAGGAAGTGATGGTGAAGGTGATAAAGAGACATTCTTGGCAAGTTGTGTAGCATTAGATTGTAAATTTTATCAAGTTAAGAAGTTTTTAAAAGCAATGGGATACTTTAATCTGAATTTAAACTTCATTGGAACTGGTATGGGACAATATAATCCTGTTCATGATTACAAAAATGAAAAATTACCTGATGATAAGAAACAAGATGATTTATTATTTATTCATTCAAATTTTCCAAAGTTGAATCCATGGGATCTTAAAGTTAAGGGTAAATTAATGGATAATGGTGAAAGAATAAGACTTTATGGTAATGCTATTAAATTATCAATTGGTTATGATT
Organism: Yamadazyma songkhlaensis; assembly: GCA_030570975.1. Taxonomy (NCBI): domain Eukaryota; kingdom Fungi; phylum Ascomycota; class Pichiomycetes; order Serinales; family Debaryomycetaceae; genus Yamadazyma; species Yamadazyma songkhlaensis. The sequence continues at coordinate 628,832 of JAJLWX010000004.1, read as the reverse complement.
TTGAAAAAGTTCAATGGCAAAATATGAAATACTTCCTTTGTGATTTGAATGTTAAAGTTGCTATTTTCAATGATGTAGAGAAGGATGAGTTATGTAAAGAGATTGAAGATCAATTGAATTTCTTGACCAGTACAACTCATTTGACGAAAGATGCTTTTTAGACATAAACGATGAATTGACCTGCTCTCGATTGTGTATTTTGGACTCTGGACTCTGGACTCTGGACTCCGTATCCTGAAGGGTGAACTCAGGATTGTTAGCTCTAGACTGAACTCTGAAACTGACAGAAGCCTCACCATTAACTCACCTCGCGAGACTTCGCGAAAAACAACCATGTCCATCAAGTTCTTAATATTGATCTCCCGTCAGGGGAAGGTCAGATTAACCAAATGGTATACCACAACCACCCAGAAAACCAAATCCAAAATAACGAAAGATCTCACCACTTTAATTCTTTCCAGAAGAGCTAAAATGTGTAATATTGTTGAATATCAAGATATGAAGATTATTTATAGAAGATACGCCTCGTTGTTCTTCGTGATTGGTATTGATAATGATGATAATGAATTGATGGGATTGGAAATAATCCATAGATATGTGGAACAAATGGATAAAGCTTATGGGAATGTTAGTGAATTAGATATAATCTTTGGATTTGAAAAGGCTTATTATGTTCTAGATGAATTACTTTTAGATGGTAAAGTTCAAGAAAGCAGCAAAAAAGAAGTTTTGAAAAGAGTATCGAATCAAGATGAATTGGAAGGACTGGAAGAGTTCGATGTGTTAGTAAATTAGGTTAAATTCATAAATCATTATAATTCTCCAATAATCTTTAGGAAATGCGATGTACAACTCTGGAACGAATAAGTAAAATCATAATCTGGGTCACAAATACATCTCTGACCAATATCATCAGAAGGACATTGTAAGTAGGGAGCATGGTAATATCCAAAATCTTTTAAATACCATAAATCTTGTTTGTTTAAATATAATGCAATGAAAAGTGTATGTAAAGGAGCATCACCCCATCTTTCATAATAAAAACCTCCAGTTTTATCCATAAATTGAAAGAATTGCTCATATTCTGGAGATCGGAAGATATCTAAACTGGCAATTTCAAAATTTGACCAAAAATGACAGAGATTATAATTATCACCATCCTCTATAAGATCCAATAATTGTCCATTGAAGGGATGACTTCCCTTGAATGCTTGGTAATATGTCCATAAAGAAGGAATTGTATCGGAATATTCAAATAATGTCAATGTAAAAGCATATTTCTTATGGTTGTTATACATCTCTTGAAATACATCATATTCTATATCACATAAGAGTTTAACTCCCGGTTCCAACCGCCAATAATAATCATACTTATCAAGAAGTGGATGTTTATAGAAGAACCCCGTATACCATCTACACATATGTCGATAACTCCAAGAATCTGCATATATAACATCTTTATCTAACATGACCTGCATATTTTGTTGGACATGATTTTCGTCTACCCAACTAGGAACTGACCATTGATCTTCCGGTATGGTACCAAATTCCACATCAACACCCAAAGATGATAGATAACCAGTCACTTTGGTAGTAAATTTATCATTAAAGGGTCTATCATTCAAGAATACATAAGGATAATTAAATCTATTATTAAATCGATCTTGAACATTTTGGATGGTTTCTAATATCTCATAGAGCTCTTCATTCCTACAAAGGACTAAGAAACAACTCCTAGTAACATTGGAAGATATATCAAAACAAACCACAAAATCGATTAAATATAGAAGTATCAATAACTTCATCCGATGCGCAAAAAATTTCCACGTTTTAAGATGCCCTATATCAAAACATTGAAGGGTAAAATTATCCATTCCACAGTAGGGGATATACCTTTAGGGCAGGTAACCATTCATAAGTTCAATAAGATAGGGGGACATACTATTATATATAAATTTGGGAAATATTTAATTAAAAGAAACCAGGAAAATAAAATTTACGATTTGATAGATAGTGAGTATAGTCAATTGAAACCATTCGTGCCACATTATTATGGATTGATTCAGATGATTGTACCCGAAGCGGACATTGATGAAGGATCAGATGAACCTAGTTCACATGAACAAGATATTGATGGTACAAACACAACTGAAGAAAGTTTAGAGTATTTAGTTATGGAAGATTTAACCAATTTTTATCAAAAACCTTTTATAATTGACCTTAAAATGGGGACTAGACAATATGGAATCAATAGTTCATCTGAAAAAATCAAACGACAACAAATCAAATGTAAGAAAAGTACCAGCAGACAATTAGGTGTAAGATTATGTGGATTACAACTTTGGCAAGATAGTCAACAAGTAATTTTAGATAAATATTATGGAAGGAAATTAGATGAATCTCAATTTTTAAATGATTTGTTCAAATTCTTAGATCCTCAAGATACTGTTCAACAAATACTGCATAAGACCAAAGTAATTATAAGGGAATTACAAAAATTATACCACGTAATGGAAAGTTTAGACAACTATAGATTATATGGATGTTCTATCCTCATAATATATGAAGGGGCTACAGGAAAAGCCACCGAAATACATGAAAATGGGAAAGTCAATGGAAATGGGGATTTTGATGATGACGAAAAATGTAAAAAACAAAAACAAACTGTACATATAGAAGACAAAGATTACGATTTCAAAATAACAATCAAATTAATAGATTTTAGTAAAACTTTATTAAATTATTCCAGTAAGAAATCAAAAGATTATGGATTTTTAAAGGGGTTGGTTAATGTCATTGGAATGTTCAGATCAATTCAGCAACAATTAGAATTGGGGATAGAACTGGATTTCCAATATAAACCATTGATATACGAATTTGATGATTGGGTAAGTGAATAGATATAATATTCTCTGAGTAACTCTGAGAAGATTTTTTGCAGCCATTGCGCGTGGTTATATGAGGATGATTAGAGGGAATTGAGGTGTGGGGTGGAAAGTGATGGAGGAGGGAGGTGGTCGACGATTGCTTGGTGAGAGTTTGTTATTGGGTGTAGAAGAGTCAATTCTAGTAAGTTCGAGTAAGCTTTTAGAAGCTCCAGTGAGCTCAATTATAGAAGTGACCAACTGAAACAGCAATTGTGCAAAGTTTCCAGAGCCATTCAACCACTGTTCCAGACCTGTCTCAGTATTCCTCATCTTCAATCTTGTTCTTTCCATCTTAATGATGTAATATGGTTGCTACAATCCTCTAGCCATAAATCCTAACAATAGTCTGACGGGGCTATAGACAAATCACCGAAGTGGAATATGAATACCCAAGTGGAACATAAAAACCGCAGTGGAATTACTCTGAAACATCAATCTTTGAACCCCTGGAATACCTCCTATACCACTTGTATATCGAATAAAATAAGTAGAAGGCAATTTGGTAACTCTCAAATTAACCTCTTATCCCATCCCATCCTCTCCATACACCCCCAACTAGCCACATATTATCACCAGCGATCCCATTACCACATCATGCCCCTTATTTTAGTCGGACTAAGCACTGTAGGTCGAGATATGTTTCATGCAGGAACAGGGTGCAGCAAGAGTCCATTTCCAAAATCCATAAAAGGGAACAGTAGCAGCATCATCGTCTACAACCATCCCCAATATTAGGGTTTATAAACAATCGGTGGCTTGTCAAGGTCATCGTTGTCGCTGTTATAGCAATTCAAGCGATAAATTTAAACTTGATTTTAATTACCAAAAGAGTAATGATAACCACATGAAATTTCTAACAATAGCATAGAACCATCAATAAGAAAAAGGAAACAGATAGTTTATAACTACGTAATCCAATAATCAACCAGATTACCCCAAAGATAAGAGATCTAAAAATATCTAGTCACACAATAACCCTAAATTCACTATTAATAGCATCGTAACCATAGCATCGTATTCAGTTGTTTACCCTAAACATTTAGGGTTAGGGTTGTAAAACTGTCACAAATGTCGCACGATGGGGTAGAGACATTACACAGACATTCTCATGACGACACAAAAAGACGAATAAAAATAAATCACTCAAAATGTCGCGAGTTTGTGATTTTCATTAGTAAATGTCGCTATTGGGATATGTCGCCAGACCTACCAATTTAAATCCCTCATTCTTACAATAAACCATCTATAACAATTAGGCCTATATTGAAGCCTATACCTATCCTTATTGTTAAGGTAAGATAAGATTTTCAAAATATTTTGTTTTTAAAATTACCTAATTAAGAGAAAGACTGCTGGCTAAACCCCATAATTAAAATCAAAGGTATGACGTAGTTCCTAAATAGAGTTAAATGTTAAATCTCGGTGTACAGGGGTACAATAGTAAATGTCGTGGCTTTTCGCATTCTCTTTCAGTCATCAGTTTAAAACTGCCTATTCTAGTAGTGCGGGAAGTTGTTTTACCGCGAGAATTTTAACCGACCACGCTAAAAAAAATTTTCAACGAGTCACCATACGTTAAAAAGTTTTTTCCTACCCAAAAATCACCGCGACATTCACCACTAAGTTAAAAAAAAATATTTATATTCCCATCATTTTCACCTTTTTTTTTCAGTAATTGTTAATTTCCTATTTTATAAATTTTATTAATTTTTTAAACAGATACTTTGTAATTTGTATTACAGTGGTATTAAAAGTTAGATAACTTTTTAAATTTTATATTGAGTGATTAGTCAACTTTTCGCTTACCTTTTATTTTGAAAACCCTTTTAATTTTTAAATTTTTGATGATGGATTATTAAATCTTTTGAAGCCAATTCATTCATTTAAAAGATCATTTAATAACTGATTTAACTGATTATTCACCAAAAGAAATTAACAATTCAAGAAATTTTTGATACATTTGAGTATCAAAGTAGAAAATTAAAAAGAAAAGCCAAATATGTTCCTTAATAAGAAGAAATCTATTAGTTCAACATCTTCTAATTCTTCAACATCATCTTGTGAATTACCACATTCCAATAATTTCAAGAAATTTGATGAGAAGAAAGATTATGTTAAACGTTGTAAAAATTCGAATAAAAAGTGCCCAACCGCCATGAGTTTTTGTTTAAGTAAATAAAATTTTGTAATATATGTATTATAGGATTCTTTGAGAGAGGACCTTTGGGCTTGCTCGAGGGCTCTAACTGTAGTAGGATCTTTGATCTTATTATGGGCTCTTGAATGAGGGATGAAGGAATGAGGGATGAATGAGGGATGGGAATGAGGGAAGGCCGGGTGGTCAAAGGGAAGAAGGATTAGACAAAGGAGAAGAGAAATGGGATAGATATAGGAAAAGCAAAGGAAGAAAGTAAAACAATAGGATAAGGGGATAATCTTCAATTAGATCTACTAAATCTGAAATAAGCCCTAGCATAGACGCGATGGGGTAACATGTAACTCTTTGAGCTTGTAGAATGCCAGCCCTAGTTGGTTCTGGATATTATCTGGCTGATACCTCTATGGTTTAGATACTATGACCCTGTGATGTCTCTGGATATACTGGATTGTGACATTCAAAAGAACATAGGGGTAAATGTCTTCGGGTATCAAAAGGATATGAGGTGGAGCTTATCAGTGGGGTGATAGAGTAAGTTAATTCTAGAGCGTTTTTGACTTCGCTTAGCTCGTGGAACCTTCGTCTGTTGACAACTGAAGTTGGCAACTACTGGCAGTCCCGTCAGTAGCATCTTTGCTAACTTTTCGAATCATAAGAGAATCTTAGACGAAACTTAATATGTTTGATTGCTAGTGCTGTCCATTCTAAGAATCAACATTCCACCTTTAATCATCTTCATATACCAGGATGAGAGTCCAATAATAGTAGATTCTTTACTATCAGTCAATTTATCCTGAATAACGATGAAGAAAAATTTTCTACGTGTGAGAAATAACGGACAGGTTCCTGTGAGATCCTGGAGTGGTACCGAGAGGTGAAAGATTGGGGTACCCTATTGAGCTGCTCTATTGAGGTGTCGGACATGAGTAAGAGTTTGACCGTATTCAAATAACTTGGAGACATCTATTCCTCTTCAACTTTCTTCCTTTTGACAATCCTTGTTATCACTGGTGATATCTCTCAGAAATATCGCACTATGGGTGACTTTGAAAAACATAGAGACTTGTTGGTGCAAGAGATATCCAACACTATAAGTTCAATTGTGTTGAACATGCAGACCTTGAACCGATCTTTGAACAACAGTATCCAAGTTTCCAAGGATTTCGAGAATGTTAGTAATTTATGGAGTAACTTTTATAATGGATTGAAAGAACAACAATCAGAAGATATAGAGGAAGAAGAAGCTCCTTCGGAGACTAATCCTGAGTCACAGTCATGAATGTATAATTAAAGAGATAGGGAGACAGAGAGTTGGTGACCAAGGGTCAGGAGCCAGGTGGGAGCTTGGAGAGTCTAGGGTTATATGCTGGTAAATGTATATCATTACGCGTATCTATCGTTTATCATTATTTAGGTCCTGGAAGTTTTTTGACTTTATGTAAGGACTCTATGCGGTATTTTTTGTTTAAACCCACCCTAACATTGGTTTGAAGGAGATCAGATAACTTCTTTCCTCTGATTTTAGGTTTAAGTAGTTTCTTTGGGGGAGGTTCTTCATGGTCGATTTCCAATGGGAGAATGTCGTCTTGGGGATCGTCTTTGGCCTGCTCTGGTGAAGGGTTTGTTGACACAGTGTTTGTTGACAAAGTAGTTGTTGACAAAGTATTTGTTGTTTCTCGATGTTTGTTTATATTCTCATGTTTATCTTTGATGTGTGTAACATTAGTTGGGATTGAATTATTGGACTTTGAGTCACCAGATGTGTCTGTGGGAGACTCTCTTGTGTTTCTTATTTCTACTGTACGATTTTCATTCACTATCTGGCTTCTCTGACTGGGTACCCCAGAATTGATTGTCTTTTGTGTCAATTCACTGGAAAGTAAAGGTATCTCTTCTTCACTATCATCAATAATCTCTATTATTGATTCATTGCCCACAGGCACCAGGAAATCTTCATTCAACCCCACATCTCTTATTGTCCCTCCAACCTTGGGCCGTTTCATATATTGCAAATTCAATTCATCTAATGGAGGTCGTATCATAAGGTTCAGATCGCAGTCGCGTATTTCAAGATTTCTTTCAACATCAGTTCCATCAGATTCAAATCATTAAACGTTCTAGAAGTCAGGATTCATGATCTTTCCAATTCTTCTAGCTCACCGTTGATAAGTTCTTTTAAAATTTATCAATAAATCGAGAACCAGGATATAGATCACCTCACCCGTACACCCACACAGATCACATACCACCAGCTTTTAGCTTGGAATGATTATATTGATTTACAGGTTTCTCTTGGATATGAACTGATTTGAAGTCAGAATCATGATTAGACAGATATTGCTTTCTACCAAAGACCCAAAAGGGACAAAAAAGCATATAATGTCCAGCCCATCATGAAATTCAAGTTAGATTCCTCAAAATCTTCACCAAAAGTTTACTTAGTCTCCTTATTCATCTTGAATGAAAAACTTAGATGTATCGATGTGAGCTTTAAGAACAGTAGAATTGACTACGTTTGGGAAATCTTAATTCTGAACGATTCAAGTTTATGATATTTGTAGAATTGATTGAAATCGGTATGTTGGCTTGAGTCTATTATTTATTAAAGGATTTTTAGTACTAACACTACATAATTATACATTTTGAACAAAATGAATCGTCTTCTTTTACTGCAGGTTTAGATTGAGTTTCTCTAGCAGTAGATTTTGGTTTTTCTTCAACTTTTTCTGCAACCTTTTCTACAGGAGCTTCAGTTGGTGTTGAAGCTTCAGTTGGTTCAGAAGTAAATTTTTCAAGAACTGAAGCAAAGTTTTTAGCTTGAATTTTAACTAATTTTAATTCTAATTCAGTTGGATCTCTTGAACCATCAGAACCAGCATAAGCTCCAGCACCCCAAGGTGAACCACCATGAGGTTCTTCCAAATTAGTTAATAATGGGAAAGCTTCACCATAACCCAAAGGAACGTAAATCATACCATGATGAACGAAACTTGATAAAGCATTTCTGAAAGTAGCTTCTTGACCACCACCTGGAGTACCAGTACTAACGAAAATACCAAAAGGTTTACCGTGTAAAGCACCATTGGCCCATAAACCACCAGTAGAATCCCAAAAAGCTTTGAATTGAGCAGGGAAGTTACCAAAACGTGTTGGTATACCAAATAAGAACCCATCATATTTTGGTAAATCTTCAGCAGTAATGATCGGAATTGATTCATCTTTTGGTGGAGCATACATTTTATCTAACACTTCTTGAGGTAAAGTTTCAGCTACTTGGTAAAGATCAGCTTCAACATTAGCTTCCTTTAAAGTTTCTAATGCTGCAGCTGATAATTTACCAACATGACCATAAGTTGAATAGTAAATGATTGCAATCTTCATGTTATCGGATAATTGATGATTGAGGAACTAGAACGGGCAATTGGCTTTATATATTGCGGAATTAATAATGGCTCGCTTTTTAGTAAGCTGATAAATTTTCCCTGTCGCATTTAGTAATATTCGTTATAGGCCATAAAATATTAACGGGAATGTAGTGAGTAGGCCGGTAAGATAAGTTGATTTGTCATGAATGGGTCGTTAAAAAAAGATTGCATTAGATAAAATAATCAGTTGCCGGTTTTTTCGAAGGTAAGGTGGTTATGTCCATTGTACCGGCTTCAAAAACTTTATATTCTCGGTCAAGGTTATCATTGATAGCTAACACCGATGCGATATTTCCACACCTATAGCAGTAATTTGGTGCTGACCAAACAGTAACTAATTGTTTATCGAACATCTCTTTATAACCTTCCATAACTAATTGATGAGCTCGAGCAATTAATGATATATTGTTGGTATGATTGAATTTCTTAACTTCATTGATACCAAATAAGTAACCTGCTCCTCGTGGCAGAACTGACCAACCAGCAACATCTTCAGGGTCTGACCATAATAAATCGCACATCGCACCTTCATGGGGGACTTCTTGTTTTCTATTGATAATCTTAATTTGATCGATTTTGTTAATCATTGGACTTAAACCTCCATGGATACAGAAAACTCCTTGATCTCCTCCTATGACAGCCCCTAGCGATATATAGTCAAACACTTCACAACAGTATCGCCAAACATTAACACTACCATATTTCCTGAGACATTCATCGTAAAATCCATAAACTGTGGTTATTTGTCTGGTTTCATGGTTACCACGAATAAGATATATTCTATCAGGGTACCTTACTTTCAAAGCCATTAGAAGTAAGAATGTTTCAACGGAATAAAAACCTCTATCAACAAAGTCACCTAAAAATAAATATCTTGTTTCAGGACATTGACCTCCAGTTTGAAATAACGTCAACACATCATGTAATTGTCCATGTATATCCCCACACATGGTTATAGGAGTATCAAGATGTTGGATATTACCTTCTTCTATGAGGATTTCAATTGCTTTAGAACAAAGTTCTTCAACATCCTTTTCAGGGACGAATTTGCATTCCTTGATATTTGCAATTGTTCTAATTGTTAGTAAGGTTTTTTACAGGTTATTACGATTGTACACACAAAATGTACCATCGAGATAGTTAGATGTTGTCTATATCACATCCAATATCTGTACATACTCATCCAAGTCAAGCATAACGCGTGTGATGATAATGCGAATCTCCACAATCTATAAATATCTGAGATCCTGAGATCTTTGCTACACAATCACCACATCCCTGCACCCTACACCCCTACACCCAGAGCCACTTCTATCCCAAACATACATTACTATACAACTAATTTGACCTCCTTGGTAAGGTATATTTCATAAACAGTCTTTGTAATTGTTTACGAACTGTAACCTTTTGAGCTCCTACGAAACTATCAATACTAACCTTAATAGCTCTATTTAAATCATTCTGTGATACAAAATCTGATAATCTCATTTTAGCAAAAGCTTCAGAAATTCTCAATATACTTTCTAAATGACGAACTGTGATTGGGAACGACTCAGTAGCAATACTTTCCCTTCTTAAATCAGCATAAACTTTAGCAACTTTATCCATATCCATTTGATGTAATTTTGGATGAATTTTGGCTCTAGCATAAGCAATATATTTGCTTAAAGTTTCTTGATCAATAGGAGAAATCTCTTGTTCCTTGGATTTATTGATATCTCTTCTTGAAGGAGTTTGAGGTTCATCTTCCATATCATCACCATCAACAGTTGTTTCAGGATGTGATCTCATATGAGAATCTATAACGAATCCAGCTAATCTTTCATCCAGTTCTTCATTAACTAAATCTCTAACCACACATAAAATATCGAAACGTGATAAGATAGGTTCAGTTAAATCAACATTTTGAGTTAAGGTTAAAGTACTATTATATTTACCACCATTTGGATTGGCTGCTGCCACAATAGCACATCTAGCTTGTAAAGTAGTGACAATACCAGCTTTAGAAATAGAAATACTTTGTTGTTCCATAGCTTCATGGATAGATGTTCTATCTTGATCATTCATTTTATCAAATTCATCAATAAGACAAGTACCTTTATCAGCCAAAACCAAGGCACCACCTTCTAAAGTCCATTCACTAGTTAAAGGATCTCTTCTAACTGAAGCTGTTAACCCAACAGCCGAAGCCCCTTGACCAGTAGCAAACACTGCTCTATTAGCGGTTTTTTCAACATATTTCAAGATCTGGGATTTGGCTGTACCTGGATCCCCTAATAATAACACATTGATATCACCTCTGATAGAATGCTTACCGTTAACATCTTTTGGAACACCTCCAAATAATGATACTGCCACTGCGGTCTTAATATCTTTATGTCCATAAATAGAAGGAGCCATTGATTGAATGATTTTATCAATGATACCTTTAGTTTGACTTAATTTTCTGAACTCTCTTTCTTCTTCTTCAGTGAAACTGTTAACATTAGAATTGGATAATTCTTTTTTAGCGATAGAATTAGCTTCAATGATAGTAGCGAAAACGGGGAATCCAGTCTTAACATTTAAAGTACCATCATAATTATTCTTGTAAATACCTGTGACTTCGATTTCTTCACCAGGTTTGGCAACATCAACTAAATCACTCAATAAAATGATTTCTCTATGTCTTGGTAATCTACCAGCAGGAACTGAACCTGGAGATTCTTGCAAAGTGATTCTTTGATAATTTCTATATAAAGTTTTATCACTATTGATTCTTAAAGGTCCTCTACCTTGACAATTGGTACAGAAAGAAATTTTCACTTCAGTATGAGATTCTTGAATAAAAGGTCCTAAAACAGCTCCACATTTAAGACAATCGAATTTAACATATTTCAATTGTGGGAAAACTCCAGTACGTCTTGTGACCACACCTTTAATTTTGACCAAGTTGTTTAAATTTGTTTCTCTTAAGTCTCTTAAACTGATCAAATTAGGGAAGTTTATAATTCTAACGTGGATTTCTTGATGAATTTGAGAATAGTTAGGGTAATGTAATTCAGTAGCTTCCATGGCAACAATATCGAAGATTTTTAACATTTCCATTGGTGATGTGGCTAAAAATAATGCTAAGATAGCTTTAGACTCAGTCAAATGATCATAAGAAACTTCCAAAGATTCACTATTGATTTCACCTAAAGATCTAATTCTCGCACCATATACCGATTTCCCCTTATCATCAGTGAATTCCAACAAAAAGGTTTTCAACTCTCTAGCAATAGATCTAGACACTGCTGGTTGTAAAATCCATTCAGTGATACTACTAGCTTTAATATCACTTAAACTTTCCAAACTCAATTCTTCATTAAAAGGATCGATTTCCAAATCTTCCATGTCGATATTTTCACCATCTTCATAACGTGTTCTTCTCCTTTGGACTGGTAAACCATATTCATTAACTTCACCGTTATCATCATCATCCAAGAAAATTTCATCTTTACCACCTTTAAGTAATTCATCACGTTTATCTAATTGAGCATCAATTCTTCTTCTGGTAGCAGCATCCATTTCTTCATACTCATCGTCATCAATATTGGAGATATCATAAGTATCTTTATCAGGATTGGCAGCATAATCGTCTTCCATGTTAGCCAACAAATCATCACCTTCATCTTCATCACTTGGTAAATCTTCAATCTCATCGTGAATTTCTTCTTCATCTTCAAATGGCATAGCAGGAGATGAAGCAATTGGAGGACTTGAAGGAATTGGTGATGAATGATCACTGATCATATCATCATCATCATCGGCCTGTCTTTTCCTGGGATTTCTCGTTGGACTTGACATCTTTGGTTTCTTTAGTTTTAACTAACTCGCAGTTTTTATAAAAAAGATATCTGAGAGACGCGTTCATTACATTTCCCAATTAGGTTAAATTAAAATATACGAGGGAGTACAGAAAATACAGAAATGGTGTAGAGAATGGAACGAAGGCTACTGAGGTACGGAGGTAGTGGAATTAGGAATGAATAGTTATTATATGATGAAGTTTTTGAATAGTTACCCAAAGTTTTTTATATGCTGAGATATTATATGATGAGATACCTATAAGTGTAAATTACTCCAGGATTTTAGTCAACATGAAGTTTTTGGTGTTTTTCATCAGTACAGTGTTCTGTGTGTATTTAGATCCTGTAGTTGTTCAATCTCGTGAAGATCCAATTACTTTTAGAAACCCAACTTTAAATAATGGTCCCCTGTTCAAGAGTCTTGTTAATCTTACCAGTTCCAATTGGTTTAACTCTCCAATTCCCCAACAAGGAGTCCTTGCTTATGTTGAAGAGACTAATAGTTTCTTCCAGCCAGCATTAACCGAACCTCAAAGAGTTAGAACCAATATTTTGATCGAAGTCCAATTTGGAGATAGTCAAAGACTTATGTTGAGTAATCCTATCTCCAATGTATTTTCTAGTGAAAATGGTGGTACTGCATCGATTTCGAAATCCAACAGTTTCTCCCAACTGATAGCTTCAACTAGTGCATTAAGTTTAGACCTCAGTTGGTCTGCCAATCCTTCAAATATACTTTCAAGTATCTTGAACCAAGTTCAAAATCTTGGGATGCTTGTTAGTGGAGTTAATATGGCCATTGGAAATGCTTTAGGTTCAGGAGTTTCTGCAGTTCTTGGTGGGGCAGCTTCTGGTATTAACACTATTGTCCAAACAGGTAATTCATTATTAAATGGTGCACTGTTTCTTAACACCAATATAGGTTACAAAGCTCATTTAGAAGTGGATGATGCTACTTCCAATACTCGATTATTCAGTGGATCAACATCATGTTCAGCTCCTGTTAATGGATCAGTACAAATGTTTGCTGATATATCGTTATTATCCAATCCTAATGTTAGAGCTAGATATGTCAGTTTTGACGACACTACTAGTGAGATTATCCCTTTAGGAGACTTCTCTCCCGTTACTTCGTCCGAGCAGTACCCAGAACTTGGAATGATAGTATTTGATAATTCTCGAGGTATCGCATACAGTTGTGTTACTGATCCCAAATACTTTGTTGAGGATCCCAACCGTATCTTAGCTATCGATAACCCAAATATCAATATTGTGGATTATATAAACGATAACAGAGACCTTTTGGTTGTGCAAGCCACAACAGAGTAGAGAGACTTTTTGGTTCTATAATAGACCACAGAGTAGACAATCTTAAGAGAATATATATAACAGAGTCAACATACTGTACATCAATCTAATAATTTAACATAATTACTTGGACAAATACCGATTTGACCATTTGATCTCTTAGCTTGCCACCATTTACCATCGATATCATCAACTTGTAAAATTTCATCTTTAACAAAACTAATTTCATTGATATCATCAGGATTAGCATCATAACTATATAAAGCTTTAGCTTTATATCTAAAAGTCATAGTTGGAGTTTCATCATTATTAAAGTTAGTCAAATCTCTATTATTAACATCAGATGATGAGAAATTTTCTAATCCATTTAATTGACTTGATGACATATAAGGAGTACCAGATTTTAAATGATTGTTAGTAGTTAATTGAGATTGTCTTAAATTTGATTGACTTTGAACTTGTTGAGGAGTATTCATAGCTGGTGGTTGATTGAAAGGTTTGAATTCATTATTATCTTCATCATCATCCAAGTTATGATTATTGTACTTGTTATCATTGAGATGATTATGATTATGAGATTTTAATGAGAATGAATCAATAAATTGATTAGTTGGACTTTCAGGATGTCCACCAAAGTAAATGATTAATGTTAAGTTAAGCATTGATAATAACATACAACCAGCTCCACAACATAAATTCCCACTATCATTAGAATTATAAATCAAATTGTTAGTGGAGTTGGAAGTATATACAAAGGCAATAGATAATAATCCAACCAAAGTAAATTTATATAATTCCACGATATTATATAAATATAATAACAATATCACTAAAATCAAAAGTATTTCATAAACTAACCCCCACCAAGTAAAACGGGGGAACTTTGAAGAATCGGAAGCTGCTGCACCTGCAATAGCAACGATCCAAGTTATAATACCAAAACTAATTGTCGATATGGCAAAAGGATCGGATAAAAATCCTGATAATTTGAATGGCATTATGTGTTAAAAAAATTCAGGGGGTATAAATGGATAAACAATCAAAAGATGTTTGGGTATAAAATTACAAGGATATCGAAAGACTGAAAGACTACGTGACAAACACTGTTGGATATGTTGGTGATATTGCACTAGAAAATATTCGTGTATATCTGTTGATTTGTATTTTTTTTTTCGTTGTCGCAAAATTTTCACTCCTGGAACGACATGTCGCGTGGTCGAGAACAATAGTTGGGGGATGGGAGGTGTGAAGTTGGTGTGGAAGATGAGGGTGTAGAGTATGGAGGGTGTACGGGTGAGGTGATCTATGTAGAAATTATTAGAAGGGATGAGGGTATTGGGTGAGAGTTCGTCAAAGTTTCTAAAAGTGTGAACTAAGAAGTATTTGGGTGCGATGTTGCATTAAGGAATTTAAACACTTCCAGTCATTTCACTTGTATCTTCAGAAACTTGTCTTCTGATACTTGTCCTATTTCGTATCTCTTCCTCCTTCTTATCCTTCATAGTCCTCTATCCATATCCATAGACCTTCGACCGTCATCTGTCCGATCTCATCCCATCATGTCCCATATTATCCTTTCTATCCCATCACCTTCTACCTTCCCAATCCATCTAACTAATCCACTCATCCTCTCATCTCTCATCCAATCAGGTCCCGCTTACCTAATATTCCGTTTTACGACCCTCGATTCCCTATCGTTCAAATAATGCAAAATAGCTCATATGGAAATTCACGGGCAACCTCAATTATCTTTCATCCTCCCTAAACCCTTGTCTACCTACTTCTCTACACACTTCCCTACGCACTTCTCCTACACCACCTCATCATCCTCGTATAACCTCTTCCACTCACCCTTAAGCAGGAACATATTCCGAAAATTCACAATCTATTTTTTGCCGTATCGTCACTTATTTGCAGCCATTCCTAATTTTCACGACCCTCAGGACTTTGAAGTCCATTGTTTTAATTCATTCCAAATCAATCATTTTAACGCTAGAATTCTCTAGACTGTCAGTGGGGCTTCTTACACTAACCTAACACCCACATCTCTCTTTTAAACCACAAATTCATCTCCCCTTATCGCAAAATCTTCGGTCATTTACCCCAAATGCGTCATTTCCTATCCGACTGAAACTGATCCGAATTCTACCTTGCAGCACAATTACCCTGTAATTGATTGGTCCATGGATTCCACAATTCATTATATAAGAACCTTCTTTCAGTAGTTGAAATCATACCATGATTAAGAAAAACTTAGGAATTGCAACCAAATTGGTTAAGAAACCCCAATACGATCAAAGCTTTATAACTCACCCCTTATTCCAACATCCTTCCTTTAATTCCAACGAATTGAAAGCCATTGAATTCAATCATCGTCCTACTGTTACGGTTGGTGATAAAATTGCTAATGGTTCAGTACAATTCTTCCGTTCGTGTTTCGATTTTGCTACTGGTTATAAACATCCAGGTAAATATGGGTATAATGAAAAATCTATCATGACAGAAAATAAATGGTTAACTAGATGTATCTTCTTAGAGAGTGTTGCAGGAATTCCTGGTATGACAGCTGCATTTTTAAGACATTTACATAGTTTAAGATTGTTAAAACGTGATAAAGCTTGGGTTGAAACCCTTTTAGATGAAGCTTATAATGAAAGAATTCATCTTTTGACTTTCATCAACTTAGGTAAACCTTCATGGTTTACTAGAATGTTCATTTTTATGGGTCAAGGAGTTTTCTGTAACTTATTCTTCTTCAATTATTTATTTTTCCCTAAATTTTGTCATAGATTCGTTGGTTACTTAGAAGAAGAAGCTGTTAGTACTTACACCCATTTCTTGAAGGAATTGGATGAAGGACATTTACCTAAATTTGATGATATGAAGGTTCCAGATATCGCAATCCATTATTATGATAACTTACACGAAAATTCCACCATCAAAGATTTGATCTTAAACATCAGAGCTGATGAAGCTAAACATAGAGAAGTTAATCATACTTTTGCTAACTTACATCAAAAGACCGATAGAAACCCTTACGCGTTAACTTTAGGTGATAATCAACCCACCAATGACTTGAAATATCATAAACCTGAAGGTTGGGCTAGAGAAGATATTATTATGAAAACTGAAGAGAAAAAGTAAATAGTTAAATAAATGTTTTAATGAGTAGCTCCAAGGAAGATGGTTGCTGATAAACAAACAATCATAACCAAAACTCCCCAAATACATAAAGCTAAACCACCATATCTACATAATAATTCTAAGGTGGTTGGTTTTCTATCTTTTGGAATGATTAATAAGTAACCGAATAATCCAGGTAAAATAAAAGATATGGAAGTTGAACCAGTTGAACCAACAAAGGCTAAAACATGTTCTAAGGAAGTAACAGTGATGGCAAGTAAATAACTAGCAATTAAGATACCAGTAGTTATCATATAGAAATCTTTAGATGTTAAAGGAACAACTATTGGATCATGACCATCAGTATCATGAGAACCTTCCATTGGAGTAGTTGAAATGAAACTTTCGTCAAAACTTTCTTCTGCATCATTCATAAGGTTTTCAGTTTCAGAATTTGGTTGTTT
This sequence comes from Yamadazyma songkhlaensis, assembly GCA_030570975.1. Lineage (NCBI taxonomy): Eukaryota > Fungi > Ascomycota > Pichiomycetes > Serinales > Debaryomycetaceae > Yamadazyma > Yamadazyma songkhlaensis. The sequence continues at coordinate 611,597 of JAJLWX010000004.1, read as the reverse complement.
ATAACTTCTAACTTTTTCACGAATGAAGAAAATGACATGATTTAATGATCCTCTACATGGATGACATTGTAATGGATAAGAAAGAGCTACCATGATCACAATACATAATCTTCCAATAGTTGAAGAAATAGATTGAGGATACATTGAAATGATATTACCATTAACAGTTTTACCAAAAGTGAAATATCCTGCAATCCCAACAGTAAGATAACATGCACAAGCTATTGAAATAGCTGTCCTTATGATAATATTTGATTGACGAGTCTTTGAACCTGATTCTGTAGGTTTTAATTCATTGATAATAGCAAACATATTTTGATGACAAGTATAAGCAAAAACAAGAATTGGGAATGATTTTAAAGTTGATTGAATTGATATTGGACCCCAGAAATCAACTTCAACTCCTTTATGAGTATCATTAAAGAAATGCATCAATACTATAACTATTAAATATATGACTGAAATTAATGCTACAATACTTGTATACTTTAAAGAATCAAGTTTTCTTAAATATGACAATGGGATGATACCTAAAAAGAATACAGATATCCATAAGTTTCTTGAAATCCAAAGTCCTTCAAATTGAAATACTGACATAATTTGTGGCATTAAATCTCCTATAATAACAAGATAACTTACTCCTACTCCAAAACACTTGATAGCAATGGCAGCATCAAATACTACCGATAAACTAGGATATGTTAATTGACTTAAACTAAAGAATGAAACTGCATCTTGTTGATCAGTATATTTACTAACTTTTGTTTGTAAGTATAAACCAAATGATGAAGTCAACCCTGACCAAATAATCAAGAAACTTCCAAACACTATCCCATTAGACTTAAGTCCAAACGGCATGGCAAGAATACCAGCACCGATAATGGTGTTTAAAAGATTGATTGAACCTGATCTTATCGTTGCAACCATCAGTGATAATCAGAGATTTTTGTGCGAAACTTTATATTTCGGTGATAGTAGGTGAGGTTAGGTAAAAGGAAGGTAAATGGTTGTATCATCAACAACATTACCTTGTCTGTCAAACCATACTTCACTATCAAGTCCATCAATTCTCAATTTCTTCCATTGATCAGCAATGGGTTCCACTAATCTGAATGGTCTCATGCGACAAAGAATGTTGCAATAGATCATTTCATTCGTTACAGTAGCTTTCTTGAAATCAAAATTTGCAGCTAATGAAAATCTTGTGGGTCTATTAGTGGTAAGGGCCCAATCCCAGTTTGCTAGATCGTCATGTGTTAATCTTAATTTCTTTAAGATTTTAACAAATTGTAATTCATGATGATTGGGGTTTAATGGATAAGGAGAACTAACAATTTTACAAATAATATGTTCTCTATAGAATTCATCATTTCTAAGGGTGTATCTCTCAACTATGGGAGTGGATTCGAAAATGTATTTATTGAAATTTTTGAAACTATAGGTTTTATAACCAACTTCCATGTCGAAATCCATATGGAGATTGTTCTTTTTCATCCACTTACCCAATAACTCAGTTTCCCAAACATTTGAGAACTCAACAGTAACTAAGGGACCTTTTCTAGGTCTGAACACCAAACTGAACAGTAAATCGAATTCTTCTTTGAACATTTCAAGCATTAGGGTAACAGCAGTTTTATCACTAGTGGTTGCTTTGGTAATCATGGTACCTGTGGAGAAATCTGGTCTTGTAGAAACTTTGTGAAAAGAATCAATAGCGATGGGTCTCAAATCTGTATTCCATAATCCATGAAGGGTTGCAAAATCCACATGATCGATTATAAGAACTTGAATTTCAATAGGTAAATGATACGATTTCATTGTGATGATTTTCAGGGGGGAAACTCTTCAATTTATAGTCCAGGAAATCAGCAGAGATTTTGATCAGGGAAAGTGTAAGTGTATTTTTGGTTGCGAAATGGGAAAGTATAAGTGAGAAGGGAAGGAATTAGAAAGGGGTAGTTTAGATCAATTGTTATGTTGGATCGAAGAATTAGATCAGATTGTTTATGTGCATAGTTAGGTATGTACTTGGGTATGTACTTAGGTCAATAGACAAGAACATATCTACGTCCATAAAGATTATACTTACTTTGAGAATTGTAAAATTCACATTTTTCGTTCAAATTTAAAATCTCCAGTATAACTCCATCGTACTTTTCCACTCTCTTTTATACTCACCACACCATCAAATCATCTCACCAATTCACCACCCCAGCAAATCACCTTTTTCCTCTCCTTGCATCAACTTACCATTTCCCACATCAATGGCTGCAAAATACTATGCGCGGCTGACATTTCCGATCGAGTAACGTGGGGGATCGTGGAAGATCAATTGGTCTCAAAGTTCCTGTTATTGTTCTTATCTAATCAACGACAATCAACGACAATTTAACTCAAAACTCCTGTTGGGATACCCAGAACTTTAACCGAGACCACGGGAAAAGGTCGTGTGAATTAGTTTAAAATGTAATCTGATCAATTACCTGATGTGTAACGTGATACATTACAAGTCAATTGATCTATCTCTACTCTCAACTCTACTCTCAAACCACATGGCTGTTCCACATCATACTTCCGAAGTTCCAATCTCACCCGTATCTCATCCAACTTCTCCGAACATCACCATACTAAACTCCTATTATCCAACATGTGCTAGCCCAACACAAAAGCATGTGAAAGTTTAATGCCAATCGAACCTAGAGGACCCAAACAATGTCCCCCCTTAATAACTATGACAATTAAAACACGTTTAAATCGAGATGTCGTTTTTGGCTACACGTTCTGTCGCATGAGGTTAACCGCGACATGATTTTTTGCAGTCAAAATATATTTAAATGAATGGATTTATCCCAACGATTCTTTAGGTAGAATTCAACTTTACCTACATTCTTTATAGTTATGGAACAGATTATCAGCTTAGTAGAAGATAATTTACTTGTTGTTTATTCAACTATCTCCATTGTGGTGATTTCAGCTATTGCCATAAATCAAACTGCTCGTTCTATTTTATTATTCTGTTGGAACTGTTTTGTAGTACCATTCTTTCACAAGAAGAAGAATGGTATTGAACAACAATCCAATTTGGAATTATTTTATAAAAACCAAGCTCATATTTATGATAAAACAAGAGAATACTTGTTAAAAGGTAGAGAAGAATGTTTGAAATTAGCAGTTAACCATTTAGATTCTCAAAAAGATTTAGTTTGGGTTGATATTGGTGGTGGTACTGGTTCAAATATTGAGTATATGAATAGTGTTTTACCAATCAGTAACTTTAAAAAAGTGTATTTAGTTGATTTATCACCAAGTCTTTGTGATATCGCTATTAACAGATTCAGAAATAATGGTTGGACTAATGTTGAAGTATTAATTGCTGATGCTTCAAGTTTTAAGATTCCTTATGAAAAAGTTGATTTAATTACTTTCTCTTACAGTTTATCAATGATTCCAACATATTATAATACTATTGATAATGCTGTTAACTTATTAAACCAATCAGGTATTATTGCTTCAGTAGATTTCGGTATCCAATCCAATGACACTTCCATTGGTAGAATTAACACCTTAGGAGGATTAGTCAATAGAAATTCTTCTTGGATTAATAGAAATTTCTGGAGAATTTGGTTTGAAGCTGATAAAGTGTTCTTAGATTCCGCTAGAAGAAACTATTTGGAATATAAGTTCGGTACTGTCAAATCCATTAATACTTACAACAAAAAATTAGGTAAGATTCCTTATTATATTTGGATTGGATGTCACAAGTCCAAAAACGAAAATTTGGTTCATAGAATCAATGCTCATGTTACTGAATCACCATATTTGAGTCCAGTTAAAGGTAATTCAAGTTCTGCTAGTATTATTTCTGTTGACGATCAACCATATATGTCTAAAGGTCATGAAGCCTTAATTGATAACTTATCTAAAAACTTACCATATCCATCAATTTATTACCAAAGAGAGATCTGGAGAGTTTACTTTGATGACTTGAACCCTCAATATAACCAATTCAAGAATCAATATATCTATGCTTTCACTTGGGAAGATCCAAGAGAAGATCACAAAATCTTAAAGTTTAACGAAAATGATACTGTTTTAGCTATTACCTCAGCTGGTGATAACATCTTACACTATGCTTGTTTACCAAATGCTCCAAAGAAGATTCATGCCGTTGATTTAAACCCTTGTCAAGGACATTTATTAGAATTAAAGTTAGCAGCTTTCAGAAACTTACCAAGAGATCAAATTTGGTCTCTTTTCGGTGAAGGTAAAATCGAAAACTTTAAGGAAATCTTATTAACTAAACTTTCAAAATCAATCTCTTCAAACAATTTACAATATTGGTTTGAAAGAGGTGACAAAACTTTTGATCCAAAAGGTCAAGGATTATATGATACTGGATCAACTAGATGGGCTTTAAGATTAGCTAAATATATCTTTACATTATGTGGATTAAACAAATACGTCAGACAATTATGTGAATGTACTACCATGAAACAACAAATCGATATTTGGAATAATAAGATTAAACCACATTTATTCAATCCAATTGTTGCTACTTTATTAATTGGTAATCCTATTTTCCTTTGGAAAGCTTTAGGAGTTCCACCAAATCAAGCTAAAATGATGGGTCCTTCAGTTATGAAATATGTTGTTGATACTTTAGATCCAATTATCACCAGATCTTTAATCTCCTCCGATAACTATTTCTATTACTTAACTTTAATGGGTAAATATTCCAAACAAAATTGTCCTGATTATTTAACTGCTAAAGGTTACAATAACATTACCAGAGTTGATCCAAAGACAGGTGAAAGTACTTTAGACCACATCAGACTTCATACTGATACTTTGAATGATGTCTTCTATAGATTAAAGGAAAATAGTTTAACTATTGCTATCATTATGGACCATATGGATTGGTTTGATCCAAATGGTAAAGATGCTGTAAATGAAATCTTAGCAGTCAAAAAAGCTTTATGTAAAAACGGTAGAGTTATGTTAAGATCTGCAGCTCAATATCCTTGGTATATCAAAATTTTCGAACAAAATGGTTTCAGATGTGAACCTGCTGCTATCAGAGAAAGTGGTGAAAGTATTGATAGAATCAATATGTATGCTTCAACTTGGGTTTGTACTAAAATCGATGATAAAAGAAGAATGAGTTCTTTAAGAATTTAGATGTTTTAGTTCTTTAGGCATTGCTAGATTTCAATGTATTATTTTTTGGTGTTTCTCTTTATGTTTATCTCTTGTTTCAGAAACACCCGTACACCTGAAACATTATGGTTCGATCTAGTGCGACTTGATTATTCATCAGATCACTATGAAAGAGTTTGAAATCATCTTGAATGTTCCAATGGAATGTGAAAAATGTGTTGAAGCTGTTACCAAGGCTTTGACACCTTTGAAATTATCATCAATTAATGTTGATCTTGAACAAAATATCGTAGCTACAAAAGGTGGTGTAGCTCCATCAACTATAGTTAAGACAATTCAAGAAACTGGTAAAGATGCTATTATCAGAGGTACTGGACAACCCAATTCTGCTGCTGTGTGTATTTTAGAGTCTTTTGATGATAAAGATTTCCATGCACCAGTTAAAGGACTCGCTAGAATTGTTAATGTTAATGATTCAGAACTTTTCATTGATTTAACTGTTAATGGATTACCTAAAGGTACTTATTATCCTTCAATTAGAAGTAGTGGGAATTTGTCTCAAGGTGCTTTGTCCACAGGAGATGTTTATTATCCATTAGAACCAATTGAAGTCACTACCCCATCATCATCATCAACAATTATAGAATCATTAGGTGCTTCAAAGACTCCAGGGTTTTCCGGTCAATCATTCTTATATGCCAAATTGACAGTCAGTGATTTAATTGGTAGATCGGTGGTTTTATCTGAGTTAAAAGATAAGGTTACTAAAGATTCTTTAGTGGGAGTTATAGCTAGAAGTGCTGGTGCTTGGGAAAATAGTAAAATGGTGTGTAGTTGTAGTGGAAAAACTGTATGGGAGGAGAGAAAAGATGCATTAGCCAAGGGGTTGAGGGGTTAGAAAGGTTAGTCACCAGGAGATTAGTCACCAGGAGATTTAGTCACCAGGTACTTAGTTTAAGAGCACTCCGCAGCCACCAGAATCTACTGGCCCCTATAGTGAAGCCAGAAGAGCCACTTCAGTTAGGCCCCAGGGTCAATCCCCAGAGCCAATTCCTGGAGTCAGGTGGTGGAGCCAGTATCTGCCCCCACCTCCTATGAATATATGAACCATATGTCGCCCATGTCTCTCGTCTACTCCCACACCGCGAGTAGTTAATTACATTCTCACTCTCGACCAGATCGCGATATCACTTCTCATCCCTTTTCCCATCAACCCAATCCATGTCCCAGCCCACGATAACGGGGAAGACGAAAGTGTTTGATTTCTTAAACGATCAAATCGATTCCATCTCCCTACAGAAAACCCTCAAGTTAAATCATATAAGAAATTTAAACTTACCTTTGAATGAAATAATCGAATACATTTATCAGTTCTTGAACTCATTTGATCCACCTTTTGAAATCGAAAAGTTATCATTGAGTCATAACCAACTTGATGAATTACCGTTGAATATCAAATTATTATCAAAACATTGTCGATATCTTGATTTACATGATAACTATTTCAGTGAAATTCCCATAGAATTAACGGACTTTAACTTGGAGTTCTTGGATTTATCCAACAATAAGTTGAATTACTTATCCAAGACTCGAATGTCGAAGCTCCAAAATTTGAAATTGATCAACCTAAAGAATAATAAGTTCAAATATTTACCTCCAGTATTAGGCGAATTACCCCATTTAAATCTCATAGAAGTAGCTAATAATCCATTGGTTTTACCATCAATGGAAATGATCAATAAGTTTCAGAAACAGACATCTGTTGATTGGGTTAAAGAGTTGAAACAATTTTTGATCACAAATTCTTCAGTTCTAGAATCAAAGATTTATGATTCTTTATCAACTCCAGCAATTTCAACAAATACAACACCACAAATATCTCGAAGTAAATCGATTTCTGAGACCAAAACTAAAGCATCAAAAGCTGCAAGAAGAATGGGATTAATCATCAAAAAACCCGAAGAAGAACAAGCTAATTATAATAATAATGATTTCCCTTCACCATTGAATTTACCTAATTCTTCTTCATCTGTTGATACCTCATTTGCTATGAGTCCACAAGTCTCAAATGTTGGTACCACCACTACCACCACAGCTATTAGTACGTCATCATCAAATCCTCATCTGCAAGCTAGTTCACCTCCTTCAACACCTACAGTTAAACCGCGTTCTCGATCAAATACTTTGGTGGAAATAGATAAAATGTTAGATGATGAAGATGATGATCATAAATCAGGAGCTTATTTCCGAAGATTATCTACATTAGCTGAAGTTCCAGTGGATGAGATACTTTCTCAGAATAGGAAACCAAAATCTAATCCTCCAAATGTTCCTTTACCATCATTCCAGTCATCCTCCACTGTAACCAGTGCTAATAGTGCTACAACCATAACCAATGGATCAAATTCTAATTTTGGCACTCCTTCAACTACTCAAGCACCTCAATTTGATTCTCCTAAGAAGAAACTGGATGATTTGATTCATGTGAGTAGAAAAGTTTTATTCGCTTTTAGTGAGTTACATTCATCTATACGGCGTTTTAGTGGATTCTGTAGCGACAAGAAGATCACTATTAAAATGGTTTCTTTATTATATACCGCTAAATCCAATATTGATGGTCTTGTAGAAGCTTTAGAGTTGGAGGAAGATAGCCTTAATGGTCACGATAAGATTTCTGAATGTTTACATTCATGTATTGCATCTTTCAAATCGATAATGTCAGTTTTAGGGGATAATTTCCTTCAATTCACAGCTAAAATTGATGTTTGTTTCATTAGAATGTTATATTTAACCATTTTTGGAGCTTTCAATGAACTTTTCAATGCGTATAAGATACTTAATAAAGATAAGAAAATCGGGTTAAGTATCAACACTTCATTAAATACCATGAACGGATCATTATTATCAGCTGGAACCATGTCCAGTAATCAAGATAACGTCAATGTTGATAATGTAGAAGATGTGGATGAACAATTATATCAATCTATTGAAATAGCTTCAACTAAAGCTCAAGATGTTTTCGGCGAATTAACCCGAGCTATAAGTAAAAGTGCCATTGCTAGTGCTCAAGATTCTAATTCCGAAATCAGTTCAGCTTTAGCAGCTAAAGTTAAAGATTTAACTACCGTTTGTGTGAACTCCAAGGACATTATCAAACAATTACGTACAAAATTAATCACAATAAGGAATAATCCAAGTCTAACCACCAAGAAATTATTCTGGGATGATATCAATATGTTCTTAAAGACCATTATTCAAACTTTCTCTTCTGTGAAGAATTTAATGAAAGATTTACCCATCTTAAATGACATCAGATCATCAATGGCTAAATTGACCAAATCTACTAAAGATGTGACAATCTTATTGGAAGCATCATCATATAAAGCTATTGATTCATCTCAATCACATCCTCCACCATTGGCCCTGATTCCTAGTGTATCAAATATCTTTACACCATTATCAGCACATCCAAATCATCATTTACACGCATTAGGTCTGCAAGTTAACTTATCCGCTATGCAACCTCCTGTGAGAACTCCTTTGGTTGCAGCTTTGGGTCCTGCAGCTCAAGCCATTATGCCATTATCGGAACCAACTCCTGTTCATTCCACTAATGTTCCAGGAAGTCCAGGAGAAACTTCAGGTCAATATTTTGCTAATAATGGTATTAATCCTTTTGATGGTTTAATCATGGCTAATGATTCTAAAGATGAACTGTAAATAGAAATATATCAAGGTGGACATCAGTACACCACATGAGATCGCGGAGATAGTGAGGTCCTTTCCTACCGCAGCTAATAAAATTGGTGACTAATAAAAATTGGTGACTAATAAAAATTGGTGACTAATAAGAATTGGTGACTTATAAGAACTGGTGGACGAGTCCGCAGACCAAGTCCTTTACCACGTCTACATATATCATCATGAGACAATTCATCATTCTAATTTTTATTCAAACGGTAATATGCTCATTTGTGGATGATACACCTGATGATATCATTTCATTCATCAACATTACTAACACTATTAACTTGTGTCTTGGAAATTCCTCGAATCTATACACTATTTCTTTATTCAATTCCACTGATTTAGTCATATCTAGAAATGATGATCTCGAGATAGATTTATCTAGCCAATCTGATTCATTACTATCAGACTGTCTAAGTAATATTAACACGAGTTTCAATGTTATTACCTATGAACAACTGTACAATGACTTTAATTCCGATGATAGCTATTCACATAGTTACACAGAAGCTTCTGGCCCATTTGGACGATATGAATGGAACGCATTCACCGAAATTAGACCAATATCACTCCCACAAATCCTAAAACCATATATTATAGAGATAGTCCTTCAATATTGTGAGAATGCTTTAGTTGACATCACAAAGGTTCCAGTAAAGAGTGGTATTAGTTGGAATAGCTTGCGTTTATAATAATACATAATTATTTTCAACTCAGATTAAATAATTACTGATTATTTGAAATAAGTAGGTTTATATCTGAATTACAACAGTTAGGCTCTAAGTTGGGTTAAGTGTCTTCAGTCAGAGAGTCAGTAGTTCTGGTAACGTTTTATCACTTTTCTATTGGTTTAAGTTGTAAAGTTCTCATTTTACGACAGTGCGAAGATAAGATTTGACTCATATTTTTCACTATGACTATTGAACTTGAAGAACCACCTCTTGAGTCAAATGCTCAAGTTGTTAAGGATTTATTTGCCGGAACTGTTGGAGGTATTGCCCAAGTTTTAGTTGGTCAACCTTTTGATACTGTTAAAGTCAGACTTCAATCATCAGCTGAAGGTACTTATTCAGGTGTGGGAGATGTAATTAAGAAATTAATTGCCAATGAAGGTATTGGTGGATTTTATAAAGGTACCTTAACCCCTTTAGTAGGTGTAGGAGCATGTGTATCGGTTCAATTTTCCGTCAATGAATTTATGAAACGTTATTATGATAAACAACTCAACGGTAAAACTCCGTCAACTTTACAATTTTTCAATTGTGGTGCCGTTGCAGGATTTGCTAATGGATTTTTAGCTTCTCCTATTGAACATATAAGAATTAGATTACAAACTCAAACCGGTAGTGTCAAAGAATTCAATGGACCAATTGATTGTTTTAAAAAACTTTCTAAAAATGGGTTGTTCTCATCTTCAGGTGTTTTTAAAGGTTTAACACCAACATTATTCAGAGAATCTGTTGGGTTAGGGATTTATTTTGCTACATATGAAGCATTAATTGCTAGAGAATTCGATAAATTTAAAGTTAAACGTACTGATATTCCAGCATGGAAATTATGCTTATTTGGAGGATTATCAGGTTATACTTTATGGATTGGTATTTATCCAGTTGATGTTATTAAATCTAAATTACAAACTGATTCTTTAGCTTCACCTAAATATAAAGGAGTTTCATCGGTTGTAAAAGATATTTGGGTTAAAAATGGTATTAAAGGATTTTATAAAGGTTTTGTTCCAACTATTGCAAGAGCTGCCCCAGCTAATGGTGCTACTTTTGCTATGTTTGAATTTACTATGAGATCCATTAGTTAGTTTATAGATATTTATTATATATTCATTACTTCGTTATTGTTAGTTTCTTGGGGTGGTTATGCTTTCTTCCTTGGGGTGATTATTCTTGCTTTCTTCCCTGGGATGGTTGACTAACTTGTGTTTGTTGAGATAATTGTCTTAAATCCAACATAAATGGATGTGTTACGTAATCGGAAGGTTTTCCCGATAACTCATCCATGAAATCTTCAGGTTTGACTACTTTGATGAATTCCATATAATCCATCATATATTCACCATTTAATTCATATTGATCAGCTCCATTAAGTTCTAAATCTTCTAATTCATTGGCGACATGGGGTGGTCTAACGTTGGTTGGGGACATAGAAAGTTCAATATCAAGCTCTTTATCATCATTTAATTGTCTAATGCGTTTGTTGAACTGTTTATCAATTCTTAAATGACATCCAGGAATGAGATCAATAAGGTAAAGGAAGAAGATAGTTAATACAAATACGTACACTGACGTCATAGTGCAACCAAGTAATTGATAACAAATTTGAAGGAAATTTCTTGAAACCCATCCACCTTTTGATCCATATGATTGTTCAGCAAATATACCTGTGAGAATACTACCAACCCAACCAGTAACCCCATGAATAGCGAAAATGTCAAAAGCATCATCAATATTGAAGAAAAACTTTAATCTGGTTGCGAGATTACCAGAAATACCTCCTATAACCCCAAAAACTATACTTTTCCAAAAACCTGTTGGTGAAGAGATATATCCACCTGCCGGAGTTATAACTACTAAACCTACCATCATCCCTGAACATAACGAAACTACGGAAATTTTTCTTCTATCTACATGTTGAGAATCGTCTAAAGGTGTGAGGGAGTAATAGTAATCAATAGATAACCA